>CP099845.1:17346127-17554431 GCA_030062745.1 Capitulum mitella
TCTGACATAACCCCGAGGCAGGTTGTGGTCTCCTATCCTTTGCTGGGTGCCCTGGGACCACAAAGGGCACTTGCACAACTTAATGCATGTTTAAATATCGAAATATACGTATATTATTAGTCCTGTGGCATTAACCACTAAAATTGGCTTCTGCAACAGACTATATCGGCACTCTTCACTCTTCTTTTTCCATTGTCATTGCCAAACAACTACTTCTTGACACCACCTTGCAAGTAACATTTTGCTCAAACTGGGTCCTGTGGGGAAAGGTCCTCCATTAAAGACACATTCTACTCAAATTGTGGTTTTTTTTATGCATGTAGGCATCAAGGACATGTTTATGAATCAAAGCAGAGGTACTGTTCCTTTCAGCCAACTTTTTTATCCGCTACATTTTACTGTAGGAAGCAGCCAGCCGTCAGTGCAAATTTATCCATTTATTTACCCCTTTTTCCTTCTGCAAAGGAAACTTGCCTGATGAATCAGGTTAGGCATGTTGATGTTGAAACTTACATCAGTTGACAATACTGGAAATTATGATGACTGCCACCATAGTATTCCAAGCAAGTACCACTGCTGTTCCTCGAATCTCCCCTGCAGGTATGTATTACCTGAACAGGTCAAAATACATTAGTGTTGTTCGCCAATAATCTGAATGAGCCAAGATACGTCAGTGTTGTCTGTCAAAATAATTTGCGCCATTTTGGTAACTGGATCTGGTGCAGCAAAGCAGAGTGTTGGATAATCATCGTGATCCAAGGTTTGCTTGTGTATTTTCCACCTGCCCTTTGGTCCTTTCTCTAGTATTTTGTACTGTATTTTGCTGATTGGTATCATTGTCAATAAATACAATAACTAAATTGCGTGAAGAATATTGGTCAAGATGACCAAATGCACTTTCCATTTCCATAATAATCTATAAGCAATCTTAAATATCCCCTGGAGTGTGTTTATGAGATACCAGAAAACCAGATATATTCCCTTTAAGGATGTGCTTTCATAAAGTCATCTATGATTTACAGAAGTCATCCTTCTGTAATTTACTTCCATAATACCTTTTAAACTAATTTCACTGAACTTTATAGTACAAATTGCCTGTCACAACCCCTCCCCTCCAATACCCAATGTCTGGATGTTCCCATATAGGTTTTGGGCACCCACAATCATTTCCGGGAAACGACACCCATGCCTTGCAGGACAGACCCATACGCACATCACTTTTCATGGCTGGACATATTGTGTCATACTTCAGTGCTCAGTGACACAAGAAAATATTCTGGAAAACTCAGCTCCAAATAAGATTTACCAAAAAGTCTACGAATTATTTTAAATGACATGTTAAAACCCCTGCATGTGAAAATTACACCACACTCCAAACTTCGGCAATCCTTTAGAAGCGCACGCCATAAACCAAGCACACTGGATGACACATATACGGCGCGCATGGCAAAAGGAGACGTCAGCTGTTGCAAGAAACAACATTATGAACTGGAGCTCCAGGGTCGTGGATCACCTACTATTCGCTAACCTAACCTAACCTAACCTAACCTAACCTAACCTAACTTAACCTAACCTAACCTAACCTAACCTACTGTGTAAAACAAGAGCGAACAGTAGGTGATCTACGACCCTGGAGCTCCAGTGCATAATGTTGTTGTTTCTTGCAACAGCTGACGTCTCCTTTTGCCACGCGCGCCGTATATGTCATCCAGTGTGCTTGGTTTATGGCGTGCACTTCTAAAGGATTGCCCCAAACTTCCCCACAGAAAAGGGCACCCTGGTATCTGTTATGCAACTTGCTAAGGAAACTACGAGAGCAAAGGGAAAAAATGCACCAAGTTCAGGATCTACACCGATTCCTGACTTCATTTCCAAAAATGACAAGAAATAAGGATGCAGGGAGTTAAATCATCTGGGGCTGACGATAGACACTGCAATGGGCTTCAGAACTTACTCCTGATTACTAGTAGGGGCTCAGGAGCACCTGAATCCCAACTTAACTAGTTTTTTTACGCTCCTACCTGATTAAAATACGTTCTAACCTAATCAAAAATCATTAAGGTATACCCCATGGGCCTACTCAACGCTTCAGCTCGTGGGCTGCCGACGTTACGCTGCCCCCACTGGGTTCCCGAGCCTATTGTGCCTCTACGAGTAGATATGAGGAATTGTTCAACGTACTGCAATCCGACCGACCCCCCCCTAGCAACTCCGAGAATCTGCACCCCAACGCGTCCCTTGTGACCGTGCTTTGCCTACCGCTTCGTTCTTGTCTTGTGGAGTTAGGGCGCCGCTGCGCCCACCCTTAGGGTCGTTGACCTAAGGCCTGATGGTATGACCAAAGTTATTTAACAGCAATCTTGGGTGCTAAATAGTGCATAGTTAAACTAAACAGTGGAGGACAGAAGCATGTGGGAAAATGTCTCATCAGAGGTGAGAGAACAAGTGGATTTGTTTGAGAAAACACATCAGGGCTTTTATAACCAGTTCGTTGTTTCCTAATATACCGTGTAATCAGTCGTAGTTTTTCTCTTTCTCTCTGGTACGTCTGGTAGTCAAAGAGTATGTGCCATACGGAAAGGTATGAGTGACATGGGACACATCGAGGTCTGTCTAAGTGATTTATTATGTGTGAATGAGTCTGTCTTGTGTGTCCCAGTTGTAACCGTGCCAAAACAGTTTCTTCCCGACGGTTTTGGCGGTAGCTGGTATCCAGGGACAACGGATTGCATTTTCGGCTGGGGGGGCAAGATCTGTCGGATCAACAGCCAACCTCATTTGGGTTACTTTCTTCCCCCATCCCGAAGAAAATAACTGAACTTCGCTTTTTTGCTATCACCAAATTTTTATTTAAATAAGGAAAGTTTTTTCCAGGTTTTGGCTCTAGTGCACACTTGTGTTCTCCAAAATGCGCGGATTTTTCTTTTCAAGTCTGTACCCATTGCCATTTTTCAGGTCTTTGCCCTTAGGCATCCATCTACGTAATGACGAATAATGCAAACTTCTGCTTGTTATTATGTTTGCGTTCATATCACGAATTTAACATTATTATAAAATGCATTTGTAAACGGTTGAAGGGCAGTTTCCTCCCACAACATTAAATCATAACTGGACACTTAGTAACAAAACTCTTACAGACTATCATACAAGAACCAAATCATTATCTCAAGCACTTGCCAAAGCAGCTTTGCCTGTCCGCCACACACACATAATGTAACAATGGCAGCGCCAAATCTCTGACATAATGGATCAGGGGCGTAGCCAGGATTCTGCCCAGGGAGGAGGGCAAATCGAATCAAGGGGACCCTCGAAACCAATGGGAGCCCTTGCCAAAGGCGGATCCAAGATTTCTCTAAGGTGGGGAGAGGGGTGGAGAAAAATGGTTGGCGCGGGACCCCCATTTTTTGCCCTTCAGATATGGAAAATGACGCAATGCTGCTTTTTACAATATAAGATAACCAAAAAATTCAAACGCGTCATCTTATTTCACGAAATTCTGCGTTTTGTTTCCAACACAGTGCCCGAAATATGGACAAAAAAGGCAAGATTTTAGGCGGCTCCGTCCCTCTCTTCATTTCAAATGTCGTGTCTGTATCTGGTCCAGGAGTCCGTCTGCCCCCCCCCCCCAATCGCGTAGCTTCTGGATTTTTCTTTTAGTTTAGGTTATTTTAGTTTAGTTTAGTTTTGTTAGTTCAGCTTAGTTTAGGTTCCCTCTTGCAGTTACAGGGGCACTTTTGGTGATCTCGGGCCGTCTGCCGTGCCAGGATCCTCTAGTGGTCTCAGGTTCATTTTACAAACTCACGTGTCCCGCGGGACGTCTCAGGCGCTCCTTTGGCAGTTTCAGGAGCACCTCGGACAGTTTCAGGGACCCATCTGGCAGTTTCAGGGACGCTTAAGCCATCTCGGATTCCTTCCTGTTGTCCCTGGGACGTTTTTGCCGTCTAAGGAGCCCCTCAGGCGCTAAAAAGGGCCCTGTGTAAGCCGCTCTCTGCTGTGACAGGGGCGCCTCTTGCAATCGTCTAAGTCCTGTGGCCGTTTCACGAGCAGTCTGGACGTCTCGAGGTCTAGTAGTTTCAGGAGCCCCTCTGGTCTTCTCAGTGGCCCCTATTGCTAGAGACTTCTAGTTAGCAGTCTCAAAGGTCTCTCTCTAGCAGTCTCAGTGGACCCCTTGCGGTCCTGGATACCTCTCTTATCGTCTCTGGGAAACATTTTTGCCATCTCAGGAGCCCTCTGGCAGTTACAAAACCCCTTTTGGCAATTTCAGGGCCCCTATGCAGCGTCATAGACCCTCTAAACGTCCCCGGTGGTCCCCATGGCTGTATCAGGGGTCTTCCTCTGTTACATAAGGTATACCTGGCAGTCTTTTAGGGCCCCTCTAGCCGTAACAATTCTAGACGTTTTGTTGGCGCTTCATGGGCCTCGCTGGCAATCTTAGGATCTTGCCCGTGTCAGGAGCCCGCTTATTATATTCGGGGACCCTCTGGCCGCCCAGCGCCCCCATAAAGCCCAAATACCGTCTCAGAGGCATTCTTATTGTCATTGTCTCGCAGGGGTCCTGCGACCTTTTTGGTGGTCTCAGCGGTCATCTGCGGCGTACAGGCCCATCTTACCGTCCCAGATATCACCTGACCTTCCCGGGGGCCCCTGACAGCATCAAGAACCCTCAAGGTTTCAAAAAAGCCAGTGTAGCCCATTTGTGGCTCCTCTCGAGATTGAGTAGGTTACCGACGAATCCCCTTTCAGGGGGGCCTCTCTGGCTGGCCAGGGTCTCCTTATGCCGTGCTAGGCACCATCTAAAGTTCTTTCCTTCTCAGGTGCCTCTCTGGCAATGTTAGCGGTCTCATGGACTCTGCCATGTTGGGGCCCCTTGCAGTCCCAGGGGCCCTCGAAGAGTTTCAAGGACCCTTCTTTCTATCTTAGGGGCCATCTTACCGTGCCAGGGTCTCAACCCTCCTGGGGGCCCTCTGACTACATCAAGAACCTTCAGCTTTTCATTCACAGGGGCTCCCTAGGGACTCAGTCCTCATCTTGGCTGTCTCAGGGGCCCTATGAGTCATCTGGCGGTCTCGGGACCAGTCTGCCGTACTGGGACCCTGTTGTGGTCTCAGAGGGCCTTTGGGAGCTTCAGGGACCCTCAATGCGTCTCAGAGGTCATCTAGCCCTCCAGGAGGACTCTCTGACTGCATCAAGAGCCCGCCAGGTTTTTATAGAGACCCTGTGAAGCTCATACGGAGCCCCTTCGGGCGTCCTTTTAAGTCTGACAGGGGCCCATTCTCAGTCCTCAGGGGGGAGGGACGACCACCCCAATTGGAGCTGCGTCTGGCCCTCGTAATGAGTGGGGCCCCATGTGGTTAAAATTACTGTCGGTTTGTAAAGGTACCTCGTTGAAGTGTTAACGGGTCCATGCTCACCTGTAAAGACGTTCCTGGCGACCTGGCGGATGTCTGTTATTGGTCGGCAGGGGCATCTTTACAGGAAAAGAGGGGTTCCTGAATGGTCGTTTAGGGGCACCTGTTTGCCAGGGGGGCCACTGCCTGTCTATGGAGGGCATTCCATCTGTCTGTAAAGGGTCCATGTCGAACTCTGGAGGCAGGGGCAGGGCCCTTTTTTCCAGACTGAAAGGAGGTTCCTTCAGAGGCTGGCAGGGGTCCTTTATGGGTCCACAGGGAGCCGTCCTCAAACAAGCAGTGAATTCCCCCACAAGCTAGCAGGGTCCCTAAACGTTCATCCAGACCATGGGCCTCTCTTCATAGCACAAAGCCCTCTTGTATATTCGGAGTAGTTTTCTTTCGGTTCGTACATCGATTTTTTTCTTTTTTTTAATGGCGTAAGGTTGATTTTTTACGATTTTGCTTGGTGCAGTGACCGAAATTTCTGGAGGGCAAAAACATAGTTTTGCCCCCCCAGCCTGACGGCTGGGGGGGCGGCCGCCCCTCCTGCCCCCTCCCCTTTTCCGCCGTCGCTGCTGGTATCCCAATCAGCAACCGAAGTTTTTATGTGTTTTAAAAGTGTTGGACGAGGGTGGCTGCGCCAATATCCATCAAAGTACTGATATACCAGTTTCCTTATTTCCGGAAAAAATTCCCTGTGACCAACTGGGACCGGGGTGACTGTGGTTATTCGCAAAGCTTCCTTTGCTCACATATCTGCTCTTTCGTTACCACGTATGCCTTGGTGACTGGGAATCCATGAAAATTTAACGGTCATGCCCTTCTCTGTGATGTCGCAATACAAGTCGAATATAAGGACAGCGAGGGGATCAGGTTTGCGCAAAGATTGTAGGGCCTGGAGAGCAGAGAGTGAGTCAGAGCAGATAACCGATTTTCGGATGCCTTGAACCTGAATAAATTTCAGGCTTTGATGAATTGCGCTAAGTTCCGCGGTGAAAACGGAAATTTTGTCCGGTAATCTGTGTCGTCCGGTGATTTGCCTGCATACAAAAGCGCACCCTACTGTGTCTTGTTCTTTGGACACATCGGTAAAAAAGAGGTGGTACTCCGAATGATTTTCAACAAACTGCAAGAACATCTCCTGTACCTTATCATGGTCTAGGGTGCTCTTGTTTTGAGAGGTGAGCGTTTGGAAACTGATCTGCGAGATGGTCCAAGGAGGGTGGCTACTGTGAATTTTGCTCACGTTGGTCAGCACCGAGAAGCCTATATCTCTGCAGACTTTGTGAAAACGTAGTGACAGAGGAAAACGACAGAGTCGATAAATTCTTTGTTCGTCCATGTGTCTGAGGTATTCCATAAAGTGTTTCAGATGGTAACAAGGGTGTTCTCGGTCGCTTAGAATCCGTAGGAAGTACCGTGTGGTCGTCTCCCACCTCCTCCGCGACAGTGGTGGCACGTTAGCCTCAACTCTGAGACTCTCAACCGGTGAGGTTCGCAGAGCGCCCAGTGCGATTTTCAGACAAACATTTTGTATCGTCTCTAAAGACTGAAGGGCCCTTGAGTGGTCGAAGATCTGTGCACCATATTCCAGAATTGGTCTGATCAGTACGAAGTACATACGAAGAATAGTTTTTCTATCTGCCCCGAGGCCCGAACCAGCTATGCATTTAAGGAAGGGAATTCTTTTCATCGCTCTTGCCTTAAGATATTGTATGTGAGTGGTGAAATTTAACTTGGTGTCCAGGTGTACTAACAATTTGACGTTTCCCACGAATTCGATGGGCTGCCCATTGAGAAGGAGATCTATCGGAGGTCTGCACTGTTCGTTTCTTATGTATTTTTTGAAAATGATTACTTTCGATTTTGGTGCGGAGAATGAGAAACCCCATTTGTTGGCCCAGTCTTCAATTCGGGAAAGAGCAGATTGGAGAGTCTGAAAAATCAACCGCAGGTTTTTTTTTCCAGTGGCCCACAGAGCACAGTCATCTGCGTACAGTGCGTGAGACACACCAGCCGGACAATCGTCGAAGAGATCATTAATCATGAAAAGAAAAAGCAGAGGAGAAATGACCCCGCCCTGGACCACACCATTGTCCAGGGGGAAGGAGTCCAAGAGGGTTCCGCTTTTAACTTGTAGTGTCCGGCCGCTGAGATAAGAATTTATAAAATGCATGAAGTGTCCACGGAAACCTATGTGATGAAGTTTTGTAAGAAGACCTGCTCGGGACACCATATTATAGGCGTACTTAACGTCGAAGAAAATTGCCAGGATAAACTTTCTTGCGAAGAAGCCACCGCGTATGTCAGATTCAAGGCGAAGTACATGGTCAACTGTGGCTCGCCCAGGGCGAAAAGCACATTGGTATTTCGGCAGAATTTGGAATTTTTCGGCGTGTCACAACATCCTGGAGTTCACCATTCTTTCCAAGATTTTGCATAAACAAGAAGTAAGTTGAATTGGTCGGTAGGATTCAGGTGTGTCTGTAGGTTTTCCTGGTTTTAAAAGAGGAACCACAAAAGCGTGCTTCCAAGTCGTGGGGATTCTGTTTTGTGTCCACACATAATTGAAGAAAGCAAGGAGTCTGCTTCTTTGGGTGTCGTCAAGCTACTTGAGAAATTCATGGTGAATGAGATCCGGACCAACCGTTGTTGAACCGGATGAATTTATGGATGAGTTCAGTTCGAGCAAAGAGAAAGGATGGTTGTATGGCTCTGAGTTGTTTGAATCGAGATCAAAGTTCGGCATGTTGTGTGTCATGAGACTGTCTTGGATACGAAAGCCTGGGTCAAAGTTTGTGGAGGACGACAGTTGGGAGTAAAATTGACCGAGGTGATTGGCCACGTCTTTTGGGTTATCTACCTGGATTCATTGGATTTTGAGAACTGGAAGAGGACGCTGGAAGCTTCTTTTGTATATGAAACTTCGAACAGTATCCCATAATGTGTGCACGGGTGTGGAGGTGGAGAATGTACTCAGGAGCTGTAGCCAACTGGACCGCTTAGCTGCTCGAATAGTTCGTCTGGCTTTGGCTTTTTCCTTTTTGTAGTCAAGGAGAGGCTTGGGTTTTCTCTGTTTCGACGGAAACGGTTTAATGCTCCTTTTCGCGCTGCTATTGCCTGTTTACAAGCGTCAGACCACCAAGGACACCTGTATTTCCCTTGTGGCTTGGTCATCGTGATATGGGCTCGCGCAGTGGAAATAATCGATTGCGTTACTTTTATGCAGGCAAAGTCAACATCTGTGAATTCAGGGACGATGTGACACTGGGCTTGGAAGGAGTCCCAGTCAGCTTTTTTAATGCTCCTCCCTGCTGGAGCATCGTATTGGGAATGTGTTGTTTGGGTTGAACCGCCTACGTATTTAATTGTTATCGGAAAGTGGTCACTAGAAAGAGGGTCGTTGTCAGTTTCCCATGAAAGGAAAGGAGCTAATCCGCTAGAACATAGTGAAACATCAATGTGTGATACGAGTCCAGAGAATTCATCCAGCCTTGTCGGGGGGCCGTTGTTCAAGACATGTAAAGCGTTGATTCTAGTGAGTTGTTCGAAGACTAGTCCTCCTCTGTCGCAGCGGTCAGAACCCCATAACAAATGTTTGCTGTTGGCGTCCGAACACAGTATGAATGGCGGTGGGAGCTGATCAGTGAGGTTTTGTAGATCTTGAAGAGAAATGGGTACGCCTGGAGGGAGATATAGTGAACATACACTGATACGGCGGTTTGAAATGAGAGCCGTGCAGGCGACCGCTTGTAGGTCTGTTTGAACCAAGAGCTGTCGGTGAGGAATTTTGTTAGAAATGTATATGGCAGCTCCACTATGGCATCGGTGAACGTCATCACATTTTATGAACATAGAGTCTCCGGGTAGACGGAAGTCGTACGGGTCGTATGTGAGGAAATGTGTCTCCTGTAAACATATGATATTAGAGGAACAAAACATCAGTAAAGGCTTGATTTCGGCCCATTTGCTAATTAAACCACGACAGTTCCACTGAAGAATAGTCATTAACAATGTTGTGTAGAGCCGAAGGCAGAAACCTTGGCTCTGGGAAAGTAGTGGCATTGAGTGTGATTTAGTTAAAGATGCTCTGAATCCCTGAAAGGGCCTGTGATCCCTGCTGCGTCCTACCATGATGAGCGGCCCCGGGGTCGACTGAGACCGGGTCTGGGCGATAGAGGTTGGTTGTCCGTATGCGGAGTTCGCGGTGGAGGCTCAGCACCAGGGTGGTGTGCGGGTGAATATGACCGGAGTGTAGGCTGCGCTGCTCTTCTGGGGACAAACTACCCAGGAGTCGTGGGGGCAGTTGCCGATGCCCCTCTCACAGGTTGTTTTGCACCAGCCTTTTGTGGTTCAGTCACTGTGTGCTTCTCACTGGTCTGAGAACGGACAGAACTAGGTTCGTGACAAAGAGGCTTTAAGAGCTGAAATGGAGGAAACTGTCGGATGTCATCAGGCTGGGAAGACGAAGAGGTGGTGCTTATTGATGTGACTTGAGCATACGTCTTTTGAGGTTGGTTTTTCTGTGATTGTACCTGACGTCGTGCTTCGGGATATGAAATGTTCATTTTTACCTTAAGCTCACAAATGCGCTTTTCTGTCAGCCAGACGGGACAGTTCTTCGAATTTGTGGTGTGATCGGAAGAGTCGCAAGAGATGCACCTAGCGGGTTTGGAGCACACAGAGCCCTCATGCGCAGCATCACCGCAGCGAGCGCAACGAGCAGCTTGTCTGCAGTTACGGGAGCCATGACCAAATCTCTGGCAGTTGAAACAGCGCAGAGGGTTGGGGATAAATGGGCGCACTTCGAAACAGAGGTAGCCAGCGTGGAGCTTCGGAGGGAGACTGGGAGTTTCGAACGTGAAAACAAGGAGACTGGTGTCTTGACGCTGTCCGTCCCCGAAGGTGGTCAGTCGACGGACGTGGCTGACCAGCTCGTCCCTCAGTTCGTGTTGAATCTCCGCCTCAGACATGAAGCGGAGTTCAGATGCGAACACAGTTCCCTTGCACGAGTTTCGAGTTGGGTGAAGGGTGACCGTCACTGCCTTGGTACAGAAAGTAGTCTGTTTGAGAAGCATTTTTGTTTGGTGGCGGTTGTTGGTTTTGATGATGAGAGAGCCATCGCGAGGTGCTTGGATGTGGAGCCGAATGTTTAGACCACAGATGGCTTCTATCTGTTTTGGAGGTGCCCAGACGTTGATTTTCTGAAAGTTTGTATTCGGTAGGTTTCACTACTACGTATGACCCGAGCTGGTCCAGGTAGGGTTCTCGAACCGGGCATGGCGTCCCGTGCATCTGACCGCGTGTTGCCCCGACGGTATCCTCTGCCACAGCGCACATGTCGTTTGCCCTGGCTGCTTGCGCGGGTCGGGATAAGCCCTTCGACCCTTCCGGCTGGGCCGGTCCTGGCACGCTGCCAGGGCCGTGGGGCCGGGGAGTAGTCAGGGGCAGGTCAAGGTCACGAGATCGTGAGGAGTCAGCGTGTTTGAAAATGGTGCGGTCCTGAGCAGTGTCAGAGTTCGTGCGGAGGTCAGTATCCGATATCGTGTCAGACGAAGTGTGTTCGTGTGTCGAGATCTGTTCCGGGTTCAAGCCGTGGTCATCTTTCTGTTTGTGAATCGTCCTGTCCGGTACACCTCTGCAAACACCAATGTCGATGTCTGCAGAGGGACTGACATCAGAGTCCGAGTTCGAGCCTATAGAGTCAGTGTCGTTTTTCTTTCGTTTCCGTCGCTTGCCCATGACAGGAAGTCAGGGAACAGCTCGGAAAAGAAAACGAAGTGGAGAGTAGGCCTACCCTAAAGTGTGTGGATCGCAGAAATAAACGTGGAAGTGTAGAAAAAAAACTTTCAGGAAGCGCGAAGTCGAAGTGTGGACAAAAGGCTTAGTGTTCGTGTCGACCCTATCGACCTAGGAGCGGAGCGGTAGACCCATAGACCCCTAGGAGGACTGCCGCACGACTGTGTCTAACGCTATGCTCGCGCGTAACACACCATAATTGACACACGTTCGTCAAATTAGATTCACATTCACATTTATAGATTGGAAGTTTTGCAAAAAACGACTCCTCCAAATCCAGTCCAACTTGGGGAACTGCCAGTTTTTTCATGGGAGTAGGAGCAGAGGGGGATAGGGGCCAGATGGGCCATACTCCCGCGTTTGGAAAATGTAACATTAGCCCTGTGGGGAAAAAGTTTTTGGCTTCTCCCAGGGGTGCAGCCAGGACTTTCTTACGGGGGGAGGGCCAGAGCTCATTTTGAACTGCTGGCAGGACGATGTGACATGGTTTTCGCAAAAAAATTGGACCTAAGGCGGCGGAGCCAGGCCCCCGGGGCCCCCCTTTAGCTGTGCCTGTGGCTCCTACCCACTTTGTCTCGATGCTCCCACGCCTTTGGGCTCTTAATAACAAACGTATCGTACTTCTGTAAAAGTGTATTGTGTAGGATAATGTTTTAGCAGTTCAAAGCTCACGACCATTTCAAGGTCCAACTTAGCAGAATCTTGTGAATTCCGTGAATTAATCCGTCCGCCTTGGGGGGGGGCGGCGGTTGACCGCCCCCTTAAGGTTTTTCCGAGATTGCGAGAGAACGAACTAACGCAGCGCCACGAAACTTTGTGCACCTTTTGCTTGATTATTTTTACGTCTTGTACCCAATTTTTGACCTCAGGTTAACTAAGCTGTCTGACCTAACTTAGGTCAAGTGGACCTATGTCCAAAAAACTTAAGCGATCTGCAATTTTTTCGCAAAACATGACATCACAATAAAACTTTGAAGGGTTAGATATTTTAATAAATGCAACAAATCTGCTATCTCAGATTTTTGGGAAATGTACGGATCATTGACCTAAGGTCAAGCCTGTTTTCAACATAAGTCGCCTTTTTTAGAAAATTGAACATTCACGAAAAAAATCGCGCGTTCATAAATTCACGAAGAACTGTTACGGGTCAAAATGAACTGCCATTAAAATCGGCGATGAATGACTCAGATCGAGTGAAAATGGCAGAAATGGCTCGCACAGCTGCGACTAATACCAAGAAGTTCAAAAAGTTTAAAAAATTGCATATTTTGGAAATGAACAGACCTTCGAGAATAAAACTCTGCCAGTTATGTAGACTGATAATTAGCGAGTTATTCCAAAATTAAACCATGAGAAATCACTTAAATGGCATATTCTGCGAAAATAAAAGAACGCTAATATTAATTTCCGTTAATTTGATACCGCCTTCGTCGGCGGCGCCATCTGTATAGCGTTGCAAAAATCACCGAGTCTTTAACTCAACGTTTCCGTGTACATATTAAGCAAATCGCAGAAATTAGGCATGTATCGACATCTGAGGACTTTTACTTGTCTGCTAGTACCTTTGTCTAGGCTTTATTAGTCACAGCCCTTGAGATCCAGGCCGTTTCTCGGTCTCATGCAGGTGACTGAGAAAACATATATAGGGCGTAAATGGCTTACATATTATTCAAAACTAAAGATCAGACCCGTTTAGAGCTCTACTTGTCACGACTTTGCAACGGTGAGCTTATTTTTATTGTTCGACCAACCGTTCGTGAGTTAGAAGGGGCGGTCAACTGCCCCCCCCCCCCCCCAGTCGAGCGTGCATGGAGCCGACCCACAACCGAGCGCGGGTTAGAAGCCATGGGAGAGCATCCAGCGGCAGATGGCTGGGCAAGGACAGGGGAATAGCCTACCTGTTGCCTGGAAAGCAAAAAAGCAGACACAAAGCACTGATGGCCCGACACAAACCAAATTTCCTTGTGTTTCTCTAAAATTTTCGGATGTCCTGTTTCAAAGCGCCAGTTTCCTTATGTCTGTCATGGAATGGTAAGAGGAGTATAGGGGCTTGCGAATTCCTATCCACAGTTGGGGAGGGGGTGTTGGGAGGGTGAAGGAGGGGAAAAGAAACATTGTGGGCCATTTCTTTCCAGTCCACGCCCATAGGACTGATGTTAAATTTCAAAAATTCCAAAATGCTGGGGAAGCTGCAGTCCTACTCCCTCTCCCGCCCTACGTGCATATTACGTGCGTCGTTGAATGTAGTATGGAGCCTTTTTTCTTTTACACTAGATTTTTCCTTACGAAAACCTTATACTTGACTTTCCCTCACGAAAACTTTATACTTGACTTGCCCTTACTGGCCACACTACTGCACGTCAGGTAGATCTTCACGAAGGCATACCATCGTGGAGGCCTTCTTGATATCAAATACGCATCTCCCATTGGCGACACAGTTTCTTGAGTACTTTGAAACCAATAAGAGGGATTTCAATCGTAGCTGTTCATGTGACGCCCAAAAAATATTTTTACCTCCCGCCCAACCTATTCTTGGTGGATTACAGTTAGCTTGCCCCCCCCCCCACAGTGGCGTAGCCAAGGCGGTCCACAGGGACCATGGGCCCTCTGGAGGCCAAGAAGACCCCCTGGCGGCCGAACGGGCCCCCCTAGGGCCGAAGGCCCCATTTGTTTAAATAGCATTAGGCGCGCGTAGGGCGCCTTAGGCTGTCTGAAACAGACAATTAAAACGAAATAAAAATATTTTAAGCAGGAATTCACCGGATATCCGGTCCGGCCGGATATCCGGCCGGATATTAGGGATTATCCGGTATCCGGTATCCGGCCGGATATTTTTGTGATCCGGCCGGATATTGCCAGATACTTAACCTCCCGGTGTACGATCAAGTCGTTGCTCTAATGTTTGCGTCCAAACCCGTTTCAGGAGAAACGTGGCTTGTTGTATTAGATTGTCGATGTAATTGGCAGTTGCAGATCGATCTGGAGACCTTGGAACCAATACTTTTCTGTACTGGTCCGGGAGGGTTCGGACATATTTTGCAAGAATGGGACTTAAGTTCAGAGCTGTGAAACAATAGCCAGCATGCGGTCAGCATCCCATTTTATGAATTATATCCTCCTTTTTCCAAATATTTCTTATCTTTCTCAAATTCTCTGACACTGCATTAAGAGAAAATATAACGTGTGGGCACAGGGAAATGAGACAGTATTTAATGTCATACCGTAAGCACATTTATTACTGTATGAACATTAAACTTTGCAGAAATGTAGTCACAGACGTTGCAGTCAGTTCTTGCCTAATGGGTCATCTCCATCTCCTCTCATCTGTCGGCAACACGCAAGCGCCTGGGCAAGCGCACCAGCATTTTACGCGGTACCTATGGGTCCAGAACGGTACCTGCGGTACCTGTGGGTCCAGAACAGCGATCACCTGGTTCATCCAGCGCTTTAGGGCAACTTTGGGTGTTGCGTACCAGTTTCCCTGAAACATCCTCTGCTTAATGATGCCCCAAATGTCCTCAGTAGGACACACATGGGGCACATAGGGGGACTTCTGTCACGCACTCCATCGGCACTCTGGCCTCTTCCAGCAACTTGAGCGTTTTCTTCGCATAATGAGCGCTGGCCACGTTTCGCCAGATCAACATGTCCCTGTCGAAACAGTCCTCATCCAAATATAGGATGAGCACATCTCCTACGCACTTCTCACGGTACACGTTGCCATCAACATTACCCGTGCTCGGCATGATAACCGGACTTGTCACACCTCTTGGAGAGATGGCGGGTCACACGAAAAAAGATTACAGGGAAACTTGCTCTCTTGCCTCAGCTGTACTTCTGCTGGACAGTCTCCACGTGCTCCAACAGAGTACCCAAGGTTTCCTGGCAAATGCCTCTCGTGATAGGTGAAGCAGCTTTCGTCGTCCATGGCGATGCCACATTCATTCCGATTTCATATGATCCGCGCGACAGTTTCCGGATGAGGGTCTTTTGAGCGACCTCTTGCTTTTGGGTGGCCTGGAGTGACCTCTTGCTCTTTCGGTACCGAACCTTGTTTGCCACCAACATTTTTTGTCACGTACGCTCTAGAGATTCCAAACCTTCCAGCCAGAACGCGTTATGACACCCGTTGTTTTTACAGGTCGAATGAGCTGCGGCTGTCTTTTAACACGCGCACTGGAAGGGGGTCTTTTTGCGCCCCCCCACCCGTTTTTCTTGAATATCTCGAGGACGAATGGAAGCTGGTTGCTGTTACTTTGTGACATTTATGGCAATTAAATAACTCGTCGAATGACTTAGCAAAATTGGAAATCTGCCGGAAATTTGCTTGAAAAAAAAGTTTGAAGTTTCAAGCATTTGAAGTCACGCAAACATAACGAAAACGACGGTTGTCGCTGACAAGTGGGAACTTTGTGAAGGAACTAGCGTTCTACTTAAGACTACCGTTTGAACACAGTTAAGCATTGTAATTCGGGCATAAGTGATGGACGTACCAAGACCACAGCCAGGGCCAATAAGGGTAAAGGGCATCAAAGGTCAAGGCCAAACAGCTTGTGACCTAATCCAAATTTGCTTTGCAACATGTCAGTTTGTATGACATATGCATTCAAAGCCCCAATAAAAACACGTGTGCGCACACTGATACGCTTACATATACCGAGGTCAGTGAAGGTCAAGGTCATTAAAGGTCAAGGCCAAATATCTTGTAACCTGTCCCGGATCTGTTCTGCGACATGTCGATCTGTATGAAATATGAGTTGAAAGACCCTAATAAAGACACGTGTGCGCACGTGGATACGCATACATATATATCAGAGTCGAAATTTGATCTGGAAAAGATAAAAAATGACGCCATAGGTCAATGACCTGACATGACCTCGACCCAAAATCCCCAATCAAGACGCCAAATAAATGGAAGTTGTATTTTAAGTTTTAAAGGCACAACAAACTCCCCGTTTCGTTCGAAAAGTTGTACGGAATGGCCTGCACGGGCCGAGGAAGTGTCCAAAGTTGGCCATTTTTACCCTATTTGACCTTGAAGATATCAACCTAGAGTCATGAAAATTGCACACAATATAAATCGTTATAGCCCCACCATGTCCATAGGATTTCATGTCTCTAGCTCTTTCTATTGTCGAGATCGGAGGGAGCACTTTAAGACTCCCCTTCCAGTGCGCGTTAGTGCGAAACTCCCTTCCACTGCGCGGGTTAATGCTCAATCTGGTTGTTTGGTGGTGATCGCCAACATGGGAAACATTACCACGACTCTAGAGGGTTGCCAGCGTTCTGTTAACAGTCGCTCGTGGGTTCCAAAGGGTCCATAGTGCCTCCAGATAAATGATTTGGGTCGTTCCGGGTTCTCACAGGCAAGTCTCGCGACAATCTCTCTGTCACCTTGCTTTGATATTGCCTACTGACTGCAAATAAACTGAAATTCCCCACACATTTTTACACGGTTTTAAGGCCAACAGTGGTTAGCATGCATGAGCCAAATGTTAGTGATAAAACCTGTAATGTTTAAGAAATATCTATAGTTAAAAAAATTTCATTTCTTCATTTCTTCGTACCCACCCGTTACTTCGAGAGGCATACTTAAGTAATCGTGAAGAAGGCTTGTCAAGTCAGGTATTCTAGTTCTACGAAGGCGCTGTAATGGTATTCTGCGTATTCTGAAGCCTTTGCCTATGGGTACCCATGTCCCCCTGCGGTTTTCCAGAAGTGGCGATTTGTCCCCCTAAATTTAAGGTATCAAATAGGAAGTTCCCACTGGAGACACTATTTCTCGCACTTTGAAATTCAACAAAAGGACATTCAACCGTAAGTTGTCATGCAACGCCAAAAAGTTATTTCTATCCCTCGCCCTATATGTTCTTGGTGGACTGCAGCCAGCTTATCCCCCCCCCCCATTTCTGAATCGTGGCTACATCAATACCTTTGCCTGCAGTGGGAGATGGTGAGCTCCGCTGTTATTGTTGTGTTCTTTGCTCATCTATTTATTGATTACAAGGAAACCTAAGGAAACGTCACAGTGAGCTTATGCACTAGGGGATGACTCACAGACTGTCGACATTTTTCACTACTTTTTCAGTTTCCCACATTTTCTTTTCTTTGCTCAGTCTTTTCGGTTCCATTCTTTCGATAGAAATAGTAAATAAAAACACGTAAGCATAATATCCGGTATCCGGCCGGATGTCCGGCACCCCGATCCGGCATATCCGGTATCCGGCCGGACCACAAAAACCCCGATCCGGTGCATCCCTAATTTTAAGCATTAAAAAAGGTTTGCGATCCTAATAAATGTACTCTAGATATAAAAGAAGGCTTTCTGTGTTATGAAGAGAGGCACGTGGTCTGAATGATTGTTTAGGGCCCCTCTTAGTTTGTAGGGAAGTTCACTGCTTGTCTGCGCAGGGCGTCCTGTTGGTCCATAAAGGGGCCATGTCGGCCTCTAGAGGGACCTCTTATTGGTCCGTAAGAACGTTCCTGATTTTGCCTCCAGAGGCCGACAGGAGCCATTTATAGGCGGATAGGGGCCCTCAAAAAATAGCCAGTGCCCCCCTTTCCCCCACAGGCTAGCAGGGGCTCCTAAACGTCCATTCAGAAACGTCCATTCATGCTGGCCTGCAAATGTGCCTCTGCCGACCTGTAAGGGGCACCCGCCGGGTCGACAGGAACATCTCTACAGGCAGTCAAGGGTCCTGTATTCAAACGGGGCCCCTTTACATACCGACAGTAATTTTAACCACATGGGGCCCATGATTACGAGGGCCAAGCATGGATCCAGGGGGGCAGCGATGGGGATGATCGTCCCCCCCAAGGCCTGAGAAGGGGCCCCGTATGAGCTTCACAGGGTCTCCAGAAGAACGTGACGGGCTTTTGATGCAGTCTGGGGGCCTCCAGGAGCGTTAGATGACCCTTGAGACGCATAGCAGACCCCTGAAGCCCCAAAGGGACCCTGAGACCACAACAGGGCCCCAACACAGCAGAGTGCTCCTGAGACCGCGAGAAGGGTCATAAGGCCCCTGAGACGGCCAAGATGAGGACTGATTCTCGAGGGTGGCATAGAGACCTTGGAATGTCGTAGAGGCCCCAAATGGATTTCACGAGCCTGTGTAAAAAACTGACGGTTCCTGATGCAGTTAGAGGGCCTCCGAGAGGACTGATGGAACTCTGAGACGGTAGATGGTCCTAACATGGGTAGAAGGGTCCATAAAACTCTCCAAGTCTCCTGGGACTGCAAGAGGGTTTCAAAACGTCAAATGGTTCATGAGACCGCAAGAACATGAGGAGACGCCTAGCACGGCATACAAAGGCCCTGACCAACCAGAGGGACCCCCTGAACGGGGATTCATCGGTGACCTCAACTTCGAGAGGGTCCAAATGGGCTGCACTAGTCTTTTAGAAAACCTGAGTTCTTCATGCATTAAGGGAGCCCCAGGGAGTTCTGCTGGATCCTGAGACGGCGAGTTAGCCCCCTTCACGACAAATGACACCTGAGACCGCCAAAAAGGTCCGACAGCCCCTGCGAGGCAAAAACGATAAGAGGCCTCTAAGATGGTAGGGGGACAATGGACAGCCAAAAGGCCCTCAGGTTTGCTGGTTTGTTAGGCAAGCTTCTGGTACAGCAAAGGTCCTCTTGAGACCTCTAGTGATGTCACTGAAACGCCAGCAGAGGCCCCTGTTACGGCTACAGGGACCCTAAGACTGCCAAATACACCCCATATGACAGAGAAAGATCCCTGATACAGCCATGACGACCAGCGGAGACGTCCAGAGAGCCCATGTCGCTGCACAGGGGCCCTGAAATCGCCAAAATGGCTTTTGTAACTATCAGAGGGCCCCTGAGACGGCAACAATGTTCTCCAGAGACGAAAGACAAGACTCACTTAGGACAAAAGGGGGCCCCTTGAAACCAATAAATCTTTAGATGTTTTGAAGCTCCTGAAACTGCCAAAGGACCTAGAGGATTGCCAAAGGCGTCTCTGTCACGGGAGAGAGAGACTTATAGAACACATTTGTTACTGCCTGAGAACCATTTTAGACGGCAAAAATGTCTCAGGGACCACA
Organism: Capitulum mitella; assembly: GCA_030062745.1. Classification (NCBI taxonomy): domain Eukaryota; kingdom Metazoa; phylum Arthropoda; class Thecostraca; order Pollicipedomorpha; family Pollicipedidae; genus Capitulum; species Capitulum mitella. The sequence continues at coordinate 17,365,384 of CP099845.1, forward strand.
GGAGGGAACTCAAGATGGCTTAAGCGTCCCTGAAACCTCAAGATAGGTCTCTGAAACTGTCCGAAGTACCCCTGAAACTGCCAAAGGAGCACCTGAGACGTCCCGAGGGACACGTGAAACTTTAAAAGGAACCTGAGACCAGTAGAGGGCCCTGACAAGCAGACGGCCCGAGTCCACCAAAAGCGTCCCTATAACTGCAAGAAGGAACCTAACCTAAGCTGGCAAAAAAGTCTCCAGAAACCACAGGCTGTGGAGGGGATGGCAGACAGGCCCCTGGACCAAATACAGACACGACATTTCAAACGAAGTAAGGGAAGGAACCGCCGAAAATGTCGCCGTTTTTGTCATATTTCGGCTACTATGTGGGAAATAAAATGCGAAGTTTTCTCAGTTAAGGCGAATCGCTTTAATTTTTCGGTAACCTTTTATAAAAGCAATCACAGAAGTACGCCAAATATTTCCCCATAGACTCTCGCACGGATGAACGTTTTTTTCATACCTGAAAAGCAAAGAATGGGGACCCCACGTTGACCATTCCCCTCCCCCCTCGGCTTGGCGACATCATGAAACCGCCCCTAACGAGGGCCCCCATTGATCACGAGAGCTCCCTTGATCTGACTTGGTCCCCATGAGCGGAATCCTGGCTATGCCCCTGTTCCCTTCCCAATGTCTAAAACGTGCTACACCCACTCCCTTCGCGGCAGGTCACGGGGAAGCCAACGCGCAGCCCCGCCAGCGTGCAGACAGCCTGCTGCTGACGACCAGGAGGTCCCTGCGAAGCGGCCGCAGCACGTGTTAGAAGGTCCTGGCTACAGCAAGCGTTCGGAGGCCCTGCAAAGTACGCACACAGCGGCCCCAACAGCATCCAGCGCCCGGGGGCCTTGCAACAACATACGGCGTCGCCTGCTGCCGCCACCTGAAGGACATAAACATAGACATAGACTTATTTCTGGGAAATCCACAAAGTACCTGTGACTATTGCAGTCCATCGCCGAGGATGATAAAACTGCGCAGGGGTCAGAAAGCCGTGGTCAGACAGCCGAGGACCGTGGAGGAGCCACTGCTACCTGAAGCGTTAAGGGCCACCTGGTGGGCTATATTCATTCCTTTCTTTCCATGCAGTACCATAAGGTTAATGCTAAATCTATGTATGTATGTATGTATGTATGTATTGAAGGTGTCCACGCCGTGGCTATTCTGCCCTCTCGTCAAAATTACAAAAAACGATGATACACAATCACTTGTCAGGCGAAGTAAAACGCACTCCTTTGAACGCGAACGGCAGTCACGGTGTCAGATGTTTCAAATGTTTTAAAAACGATGCGCGTGAGGCGGCATTCGAGGCTGCCGGAGGCAGGCGGTTCCAAGCCACTGCGGCTCGGTAGGAGAAGAGCCGCTGGGTCGCCGCCAGCCGCACGCGAGGCAGATGTATCGCACCTGTGCCAACAAGCAACCGCACGGGTGCGGCGGCAGCAGACCTGGGCACGCTTAGGGAACAGAGCACGTGTGGCGGACGGGCACGTGGGGGAGCGCAAAACGTTGTAGACCTTCAGGAGGTCACGCGTTCTGACCAGGTCCTCCACCCGACTCCACCCCATGGCTTCCAGTGACGGGATAATGTGGTCCCCCCATCGCGCCCCGGTCACCAACCTCGCAGCAAAGTCAATCACCTTTTGTTGCCGGTTGCTCAGTTGGCGACCGGCGGCTCCTCCCCACGCAGTGATACAGTAAAGGATGTGAGGGAAGACGTAGGGGTGGACGAGGCGCTTCATGACGTCTGGAGTGAAGTAGAAACAAATTTTGAATAGTGAGACAATGATGCTATTACAACGCCGAACAATGGTGGATATGTGCTCTTCCCAAGTAAGACGTCGGTCGATGATTACACCAAGTACCTTCATAGACTTTTTTGGAGTCATGACGGAACCCGAAATGTCGATATGAAAATTTTGCGTCTTTTTTTATGGGGGCTCTGGTGCCAATGAGCATGAAGTCCGTTTTTCCTGGGTTTATTTTTAGACTGTTGGGCCGAAACCAGTTTTGAAGGCACGAGATGGAATCCTCGATTCGGGTCTTGAGACATGATAGATTGTGGGTGTCGGATGCGGCATGGTCGACAAGCTGGGTGTCATCGGCATAGGAAAGGAGTCGGCCATAAGGAAGGAAACTGGATAGGTCGTTCATGAAGATTAGAAATAGGATTGGGCCAACGATGGAACCCTGGGCCACTCCATGGCACAAGGGTAAGGTAGCCGAGCCACCAGCGACCACCTGCCTCCTGCCACTCAAGGTAACTGGCGAACCAGTCCGACTCAACACCGTACCACTCGAGCTTGTTCAGAAGGGCACCGTGGTCGACACTGTCGAAGGCCTTGCTCAAGTCAATTGTCGTAAAAGATACGACGTGACCGGCATCAATGATCTTTGCTGACCACTCGACCGCGCCAAGCACGGCGTCCTCCGTAGGGTGACTGGGTCGGTAGGCATACTGAGACGACGACAGTACATGGTTACTAATTAAGTACGCCGACAGTTGGGTGCACACGACTTTTTCAGTAATTTTTGACATGACTGGCAGGATAGAGATGTTGCCTAACGTTGGGGGGCCCCCCTTCCCAACGCCCATGGACTTACGTTAAAGTAAGTAATAGATAAACGGCAGTGAACAAGGTTTGAAAAAGGATTGCGGAAAAATGCAGTCCACAATACAGTTCTTTAGAAAATCACTCAACTTGCCATCTTCAAAAGATTGCAATCCAGGACTGCGAATCCCGCATTCAAAATCCTGATGGTCTCTGCTGTCGAGTTACAGCGAAATCAAAATATTCCGTTCTACGTTACGTCAAAGTTTGAGGTCAAATATCCTTGTTTTGGCATGTGCTGTTTAGATTTTAAGTGCACAGCTTTCTGATGTCATGTTTAGCACGTTATGAAAAGCTTTATGTAGGAACTGACAGAGTGAATCTTATTTTCCCCCGGGGGGATATGTTCTTAGTTTTTTTTCGGGAAACTTCCCTCTGAGGGTTCCTAGCTCAGACCAGCGTTGCGTAGCTTGAACCGACACAGGCGATAAAGGCTGCGGTATATTAAAAAAAGAATGAGCATATGATCTGAGGTGCACAAATCTGCCAACTTGCCTACCAACGTGGGTGGCAGATATTGGTTAAAATGATAGCAAACGTGGGACAGGTAATCATTATTTGAATAGAATACAAACGTCAGGCACGCGATATGAGAAATCGCTGTAGGTGTGTTGACGGCTCCATGACTGGCTCTGGAAGGAGGCGATTCATGTAGTGGAAACCGCCAAATGGGCGCCACCCTGCTTAATTGCGCTACCATCCATTTTCTCCTAATCAACACAGTTGACTGGCAGATAAAATATATTTTCTGAGACGGCATGTCTGCAGATTCGATCCCTTCCTTTTTCTCTATGTCAACGGCTTACCGTTGACAGAGAGGAAAAGGAATAACATATCCACCTCTGCATATGACTGACAAGCACGCAAAGGCCACTCGCTGAATGAGAAAGAGTGACACCAAAACATCATTCCCGGGCGAACTTAATCGCAACACAAGGGGGAGGAATAACAGGCGAGGTCACGCTCACATGACGCCCGGACAGCCGCACGACCCGCCGACCACAAAACCCCTCCGAGGTAGTCGGCCAGTCCAGAGTAAGGGTGAGCGTTGAGTCGTCCTAGAGTGCTTAGAGTCCCCAGACTACCGTGGTTGTCCCAGCCCTCGAAATATACTCGTATATGACGCCGTAGGTCAATGACCTGACAGGACCTCGGCCTGAAACCCTCAGTCAAGACGCCAAATGAATGGAAATTGTCGTATTCCACGTTTTAACGGCCAAACAAACAGCCTTTTTCCGTTTCGTTCCAAACGTTTTACGTAATGGCCTGTACGGGCCGAGAAAGTGTCAAAAGTTGACGTTTTCGGACCCCTTTTGACCTTGAAGATATTGTCCTAGGATCATGGAGATTGCACACAATGTACATCGTTATAGCCCCATCCTGTCCACAAAATTTCATGTCTCTAGCTCTTTCCGTTGCCGAGATCGGAGGGGGCACTTTTGGACCCCCCTTCCAGTGCGCGTTAGCGCGAAACGCCCTTCCACTGCGCGGGTTAATCGAAACGTTCCGCAAAGCTTTATGACACTTAAGTTTTTCTAGGACATGATCTTACGTGACCTGTCCTGGGTCAGTGAGGTGGCCCCGTATGGGAAAATTGACACAACATGTAAGGAAGGTTCCATGAAGTGATACCCCAAGTTTCATGTCACTGTACCTCTTTGTTTTCTCTCTGTCCTCGAAAAATTGGAGGAAGTTGTTATGGCCTCCTCCGGCCCGGCGATGCTTAATCCTATTCCCGGCAGGGGGCTGAATCCGCCCCCTTCGGGTTTTTTGCTTGCCAGTTCCAGGGTTTGTGACGCAGCTGCGCGAAACTTGATGACTTTTCCTAGTCATTGTTTCTACGTGTTGTGGCAAAATTTTGTAATTCTATTCTGCTCAGGGGCGGAGCCAGGCAACGTTTTTGGGAGGAGTCTCAGGCCATTTTTGACCCTGTAGAGGGTAAAAGAAAAATGTCTCCCAAAAATGGCGTATTTAAGACAGAACTTAAACTTTATATGGGTGCATGGATGTATAGGTAAATAGTTGGCCAAGCATACAAGTACAGTTTTGTTTATCTGAGGTCATTTCACAAGGTCGGTTCAAGGTGAAAAGTCAGAATTTGATTTCATTTGCCGATTTCCTTAAATGATGTTGATGCTGCCACCTGTTTTGTGGTTGCGGATAACTTGGTGAGTCTCGGATCCAGGCAGCGCCACGCAGCAGTGGACAGGGATCCAGCGGGACTCGTGTGTGTTGCACTGGAACGATGCTGCTGTGTGGCTGTCTGCACGAGGGGACTGTGCTGCTGTGTCGCTGTGTGTACAGGGGAACAAGGCTGCCCCGACTGACTGGTACTTGTCATCGCAGCCAGGCCGCTGACCGGGGTCGGCATGTCTGCCAGCCGAGCGCAGTACCAGAGGTTGGCCGAGCCGGCCGGCAGGCCCGTCCGCCTCTACTTCCGCCACCTGGCCGTCACCACGCTGGCCATGCCGCTGTTCGGCTTCCTGTTTTGCGTCGGCTGGTCGCTGAGCTACAATTTCGAGGCGGCTACGTCCACGCACTGCAATGTGACCAACTACCTGCCATCAGTATCGGCCGCCATCGGCAGCTTCCGCGTCGTCTGGAAGACGCTGATCGCTCTGCACGCCCCGCCGCGCTTCCTCGCTGTCTTCTTCTACCACGTCTACTGGCAGGGAACGCTGATGCTGACTTCTCGGGCACGCTGCCTCGTGCTATTGGCCGAGGTGGTGTACGTCAGTGAGAACCTGGACCTGCTTGGCCTCTCGTTCGTCGCTTCGGACGACAACTTTCCCTTTCATAACATGTCGTTCATTGTGTTCCTGGCCAGCTCTGAGCTGTACATGTTCCTCACGTGCCTACTGTTTCGGCTGTCGCGCAACCAAACCATCACGCGTCTGGAACTGGTCTCGCGACGACCGAGTCCATCATATTCATCGTCAGCGCCACTAGCTTGGCGTTCTCCATATACTTCTATGTTCGCCACAACGCTCACTGTAAGCCAGCCATGTACACCAAGTTTGCATTCTGCGAGTACATAGTCGTACTCTCAAACATGGCTTTTCACATGACCGCCTCCTTGGACTTGGACTTTCAAGATAGTGCTTGATTTGAATAGCTTCACCTGGACGTAGGCAGTGGCCGAGGAGCAAGGAAGTCAGCGATGTCCCGTTGGCGGGCTGCTGGAGCTCAGTGTTAGGCCGCCGGTGGACCGCGGGAACAGTCTAGCCGCAGTGGCCAGCTGGCGACTCCAAAGAATGACAGCCAAAGCTGACTCGTGGACTGAATGCTGCGTGGTATGCGTCTTGTCCTCCGGCCATGACTGCGAATCGTGTAGTATTATACGAATATTTATTTGTGTTCTCGTTTATATTGTCTTGCAGATTGTGCAGATGCAACCATTCTGTTCGGTATTGGGTAGGAAATTGGAATAAAGTTCAATTGTTTTGTCACGCTCACACTTCGTGGTAACGATTACTGTTTGCTACGTTGAGAAGTCTCTGATGATAGATGAAACCCATTGCTGATCGTTGTTGGCGATGACCCATGGTCCATAGTTTGTTGCACTGCGAACAAGTCCGGGCTGTGGCTGTGTGCGGACATCAATGACATGTCATTTACAAAAGTATACAGCTCAACTCAAGCCGTCAAGGACCGCTTCCTCTGCCGCTTCAGTTTAGGTCATGTTGAAATTATATTCATAGATGTGGAGTGTGTGAAGCGCCAATAGGTTTGACCAGTCACAGCAGTGCTTTGCGGAAACGGATTGCGTGAATCACACTATGCCTCGCGTTTGCTCTGTGCTGCCGAGGTACACTAACGAATTCCTCCGGCCGTGCCGTTTCCGCCGTCATGAGGAACACCTCCGCGGAAGGTGCTCACGCGTTCCAGTTGGCACATGGAACAGGCGGCCAACTGCCAAGTGTGGTCCAGTCTGTTTGGCCATGCTGACATACGTGCCCCTGATGGCAGCCTAGGACGATTTTGACCGGACACGTTGATTGGGCTTTTCGCTGCCGATCTTTTGGCCGGAAAGGCGGTTAAATCAGAAGAAATTTCTTTCCGTAACGCCGACTATCTTACTTCAGTTTTGGTCCAAAATACGAAATTCCGGTTTGCATAGCTCTGGTCTTGTTTTGCGAGAAGGTCATTAAGAAGGAAGACTGTAAACAGCGTGCATGCTTACAGGCGAGCTCGGAAGCGGGACTCCTTGGTGTTACGTATGTGAAGCTCGGAGTGCTTCAGCTGTCTGGTGTGGGCGGGGCACGCATTTTTAGCACGTGAACCCGTTTTGGACATTATAACAGACGTAAAAAATCACATTTCAGTTTGCCAAGTCGCCAGGAAATTTCTGTCACATTGCACTGGATCCCCAGAACCTGGAAAAAAAACATTTCATTTTTCCTTGTGATAGATCGGAGAAAGGGGTTGGCTTTTTTGCCTCCCTGGACTTGCTATTAACCCACGCCCAACCGACACCCTGACGTGGGCGGCCGGAGCACGGGGCGTTTCGACGCCCCCCCCCCTTTATTTCGCGAACGGACCGTCGACGAAAAATGAGCCTTGTATCATCAGAAAGCTCGCCATGAATACATTCCAGAAAACTCAAATTTTTAGGAAAATTTTGAAAAATGCAACTTGACCTACATACTTAAAAACGTAGGATTTTTTAGTAGGGCTCTTGCTCCGTCCCTGATTAAGCTAGAGCAATTTTGAGCATGCCAATGGAAAGCTCATAAAATGCACATTACTGTGGAATATAATTTACGACATGCATATGATCACATATTGCATCAGGTGAACGGTGAACATTTTTCATTGCGCTAGTTGAGGTTTTTGAGCACTGCTGGCGAGCTGTTCTTCATGTGTGCTCTTAGAACGATACAAATGACTTGTACGGAAGTTTTTTAACCCGTGCCCGACTGGGGGGGGGGGGGGCAGTTGACTGCCCCCTGAGGTTTTTCTGGCATTGCGAGAGAACCAACAAACACAGTCACCAAATTTTGTGTACCTTTTGCTCCATCAATTTTACATCTCGTGTCCAAATTTTGACCTCAGGTCACGTCAGGCGCCTGACCTAGGTCAGGTCAAACACACCTATGTCCAAAAAAGTTAAGCGCCCTCTAACTTTTTCACAAAACAAGATATCTCAATAATACTTTCAGGGATTAGTGATCGTCATAGATGCAACAAATCTGCTATCTCAGGTTTTTCGGAATTTTCCGGGTCATTGGCCTGAGGCTAAGCCCATTTTTAAGACACATCGCCATTTTTTTCGAAAATTGACGTAATATTCCATAACATTTTTAGTGTGGAGTGAAGCAGGCATCTAAATGAGGTCAGGTCACGAATAACTGTAGTGAGCCAAAATGTACCACCGTCAAAATCGACGATGAATTACTCAGAATGGTTAGAAAATGGCAGAACTAACTTGCACAGACGTAAGTAATACCAGGAACCTCAAAAAGTTTGAAAAAGTAGCATATTTTGGAAATAAACAGGCTCTCGCGAATAAAGCTCCACCAGTTGTGTAGATTGGTAAGTAATGATTTTTTCCAAAATTTAAGCATGAGAAACCATCACAAGAACCACTGAGATCAATAAAATTTCCATGGTTAGGCTTTTTTCGCGAAAATAAAGAAACGCTAAAATTAGTTCCCGTCAATTTCTTACTGCGTACGCCTGCGCCGCACGTCGACAGCCGGCGCGAAAATTGGCGTGTCTTTAACTCAACGTTTCAGCGAATATATTAAACAAACCCGAGAAATTAGACGTGTATCGGCATTTGCGGACCTTTACTTGTGTTCTGGTGCCTTTAACTATGCGTTATTAGTCACAGCCCTTGAGATTCAGGCCGTTTCTCGGTCTGATGCAGTCGGCTGTGAGAAAACATATAGGACGTAAATTGCTTACATATTATCTAAAACTAAAAATGAGCCCAGTTTCGAGCTTTACTCGTTACAAGCTTTCCAACGCTGTGCTTATTTTTATCGTGCGACCAACTGTTCGTGAGTTAGAGGGGGGCAGTCAACTGCCCCCCCCCCCCAGTCGCCCATGTTCGAGACGGACCGACGGTCGTGCGCGGGTTAATGCCGACAGACTAGAATTCCAACGGCCAGACATGACCTGACCTACCCTTGTGACCTGACAAACATTCGGTCGTTTTCTTTGCTTTATGTCGCGTTCTGTCGAGGGTCAATAACAATGCAAACAAAAGGGCTAGGAGTACCTTAGGAGTGGAATTTCCTGGGTTCCACAACAGTGATCAATAGGGTGCTATATAAGGTCGATCGTATCACTTGACCTGACGTGGGATCATGACCTGGTTTGAAGCACGCTTGGGTTTCGTCTTTTTATTTTTAGGTTTGCCGACTCATAGAACTAACCAGAGAGGTAAAGCAGAAAATTTGGATGTGAACAGAGCCTCTACCGCGGTGACCTCGCATGACTTCAGGCGACCTAAGGTCATTTTGCAGCTTGGAAGCGCCTTAATGCAATTGTTGGACTGCAAAATCGACTTCATTGCCTATGTTTACCCCAGGGGTCATCAAACAGAGTTTTAGACACCTTTTTGCTAGTTAACCCCAAATGACTTCCTTGGCCCAAGAATACGTTTCAGGCACCAACAAGCCAGAGAAACCGTTCAAAGTCGTTAGAAATAGAGAAATAGGGCGGGAATTGAGCTGACCTCAGGTCACTGACCACGACCTTGACAACAAATTCAAGACATCACAACGCTTAGGAATGTTCTCCACTATGTCTGAAAGTTCTAGGTCGATCAATTGCATGGCGTGGCTTGTACAAGACCAAAAAATCGGAGGCTGAGCTCTTACGAGACCTAGGTCAGTGGCACGAGATGACCGGAGGTTGAAAATTCTATGCCGACATGCACAAGAGATGTAAGAAAAGGCAATGAAATTTCAGCGCGCTGCGCGTTGTTTTTTTTTTGCTATCGCCAAACGCCCTTAGGAGGGGCGTCGAGCCAGCCCCCTCCGTTGGGTGTGGGTTAATCTGGGGCGTTGCAGTCAGTCATGCTCCCTCAGCGTTCGGTTACATCTGAACCTTGTTCTGTACAATATGTATGCATGGTTGTGGCGGATACGTTTTCGAACAAAACAGGGTGCATTTCAAAGGTATCTTCGTGGCTGTGGTCGCATGAGTTTTCTCCAAGGCGTAATTTCATGACATAAGTTGCTAGTTTCAGTCGGATTATCTCGCATTGGCAGATGAGACAATTGTCGAATTTAGACCATTCTCAAGGCGCACTGTGGGGTATTTGTTATGAAACATTCATTTATGACTGTGTCTGTTTATTCCTGTGGTATTTACCCAAATTCAGGACATTGGCATACGACTCCCTAATAATGCTGCATTGCGGAAATGTGAGGTAACAGACACAGAATGAGCATCCCTGCCTTTGCCAACACCGCTGACACATTTACACGAGCATGGTCTGCTGGCTGCTGGTCCCGTTCATAGCATTCCAGCGCTGTAGGTTTGGAGCACAGACCTTGCTCTTCCTTTTCTGGACCATCGTGGCAGGTGTTAAAGCCAGCCAACTGGTACCCTGTCAGTCAAGATCTTCGCTAGTTACCAAGCACGTCACACCCAACCACTCGCAATGGTCCACTGTCCATTCGATGGAATGCGGTATCATCACATGGCGCCAAGCCACCCGACGGCACCAAAGCGCACAGCTTGACGACTCGCAGCCCGTCCCCGAGAAATTGCCCCGCTGCTTCTTAAACCTTATCTTGAGACCACAGAACGCGGCGAACTGGATGCTCTTAGCTAGTTGCCATCAGTGTATAGGCTGCTGGCAAGCATCCGTCAAAGGACCAACTAGCGGAGCCAAGCGAGAGCGGACTGACCGTTTGAACAACCCCTCGGCAATTCTGAGAAATGTCCGACACAGGACCCAATGAGACACTCCGCCCAGTCTCAGATTAGTTTGTCCAGTCCCTCTTGATCATGCTCCCCCTTCAGGGTCCGCTCTTAGGTTTCGCAACTCTTGGTCCGGTCCCAGTATCGGAGTACAGCAGTCTTCTGAGGAGACCGGACCAGTTCCGGTCGCTGTCTCGGAGTACAGCAGTCTTCTGAGGGAATGGGATCAGTTCCGGTCCCAGTCTCCGAGTACAGCAGTCTTCTGAAGGGACAGGACCAGCTCCGGTCCCAGGCTCAGACTACAACAGTCTTCTGAGAGATGGGACCAGTTCCAGTCCCAGTCTCAGAGCACTACAGAATCGTCTACAGGTCGCCGTACTCTGTGCTGGAGCTGGACGAGACCGACAACCGCTCGGAGACGGCTGGCAGCCGGTGGCCGGGCCGCGCCGACCCGCCCTGTTCCTCCTCGTCCGCCGAGCCGTCGTAACCGTTGTCCCAACTGGGCGAGCGTGTCAGCTGGCGGTACTCCTGAATGGCGTCGTTGAGTGACCAGAGCTGGTGGAGCAGCACCAGGTCCAGCTGGCGCAGGTCGGACATAGCGCACCGCAGTCTCTCCAGCTGGTGCTCCAGCGGTGAGCGGCGGGTCGGCCGCGGCAGCGGCATCAGCGGGCCAGCCCGCGGCCGCCCGGTCGCCGGACTGCCTGACGTCACCAGAGACACACTAGTCAACGTGACGATCCTGACACACTGGTCAGCCTGACGTCACCACAGGCGCACTAGTCAACGTGACGATCCCGACACACTGGTCAGCCTGACATCACCAGACACACTAGTCAACGTGACGATCCCGACACACCGTCAGCCTGACGTCACCAGAGACACACTAGTCAACGTGACGATCCCGACACACTGGTCAGCCTGACGTCACCAGAGGAGCACTGGTCAACGTGACGATCCTGACACACTGGTCAGCCTGACGTCACCAGAGACACACTAGTCAACGTGACGATCCCGACACACTGGTCAGCCTGACGTCACCAAAGACACGCCGGCCAGCCTGACGTCACCAGAGACACACTAGTCAACGTGACGATCCCGACACACTGGTCAGCCTGACGTCACCAGAGACACACTGGTCAACGTGATGTTCCCGACACACCGGTCAGCCTGACGTCACCAAAGACACACAGGTCAGCCTGACGTCAACGGAGACACACTAATCAGTCTGACGTCACCAGAGACACACTGGTACCGGCGACAGTGGCCGATAATGGGCTGGTGCCGGGTATTGCGACAGTGGCCGGTGGGATGGTGCCGAGTATTACGACAGTGGCCGGTGGGATGGTGCCGAGTATTACGACAGTGGCCGGTGGGATGGTGCCGAGTATTACGACAGTGGCCGGTGGGACGGTGCCGGGTATTACAACAGTGGCCGGTGGGATGGTGCCGGGTATTACGACAGCGGCCCGTGGGATGGTGCCGGGTATTACAACAGTGGCTGGTGGTCCGGTGCTGGGTATTACGACAGTGACCGGTGGGCCGGTGCCGTGTATTACGACAGCGGCCAGTGGAGGGATGCAAGATCAGGGTACCTCTGTACCGCTGTACCTCTGTACAGTACCTCTGATGAAATTCGGCGGTGGCGTGCGACTGGAGCGGGCCGCCGGCACGTTGCTGTAGGTGGGCTCGGTCTCGGAGGCCGGTGGTCTGGGGCCTGCCGGCTCCAGGCCTCGGCCGCAACTCGGCCCGGACGCCGCTCAGTATGCTGCTCAGCGACGGCGGCAGAGGCGGCAGGCCCCGACACAGACGACATTGCCGACTGCAGCTGCGCACCACACCACAGTGCCGCACTATCAGATCGGGTACAGCACAACACAGCACAGTCAGAGCGGACCAGCACAACGCGACACAGTCAGATAAGATACAACACAGCACAGGACAGTCAGACCAGTCATGGACAGACTGCCCAGGACAGCTCATGACAGTTATCAACATTTTCTTTTTGCGTCCAAGTCAGTGATGTCTGTTCCTGGTACCGGGCGGAAACACATTAACGATGCGTCGAAGACGGCAAAAAACTTTATGAACCGTGTAGCTGAACCTGGATTAACAGTTCTCCGCAACGCTCGCGCAATTCTTCACCAATCTGGGTGAACAAAAATGCCTATGGTTGAAATGTAACGTTGAAATGTAAAGCTGAAATGTCGTTCATCATCTGGAAATGATGAACAACACTTCTGGTTCGATAACCTTTACGTACTGGAATCCCGAAGGCCTCGACGTCAATTCATTTGGATTCCGGTACATAGGCCCAGCAACTGTATAACCTCAATACTGTACTGAAACACACACACTCTGACACCTATGATTACATTTTTCGTTAAAATGAAACAAGTTCTTACCACAAAAATACATTCAAATGCGTAAAAGCCATGTGACAACGATTTTTCCTCGATGCCGGCACACAACACATGACAAACCCTCTGCATTAATGCTGTCATTAGCTCTACCAGAAACGTAAGCAGCTGTCAGCCACAGCATTCCGTCGCGGCCTGTTGAAACTTTAAATGTATCCCTACAAGCTGTGAAGGCATCGCTTTTTGTCGCCCATCTGCATCTTCTACACATAAACTTACCTATCCGCGCCACGTACTTTCCCAGACTGTTGGAAAACAGCCCCAGTGACTACTGCGCATGAGTTTGGACACCGCTCTGATCCCAATGACTTGCCCGATTTATAATTTTTCTGGGTAGAAAATAATGGGAAAAATTTTTCACATGACATATGCATGATCACCAAATGCTGTAGCAATAAAAATTCCGTCCTTGTAGCGTCTGTCCTTGGCTCTGGCCAAGTAGCGTCTTCAATAACCAGTGATTTGAGGAACGCCTTTGATAGCGCCGAGCATGGCGTCCTGTACAAACCTGAGTGACACCGCATTTCTTTTTGACGTTTACAAGTTATTTCAGCCTCCTGAGTTAGGTCGTCCAAGGCAGCATGATAAACCTGCCAATCTACCATGGAGTAGCCCAATGATTCTTGATAGGCCCAATCTTTTCCGCATTTTCATCGTAACCTGTACTGGCTCCTTCCTCATGGTCAGTTACTGTCCTAAGTCAGTTACATTCAACTCCTCGACGGCGCCAAACCCGATCCAACTGGTCTATCTAATCTCAAAACCAGAGTCGAGGAGCCCATCTAAAGCCTTCAAATGTGGTTCCGTTCAAACAGTTCCAAAAGAAATCCTGCAAAAACGGATTGGTGCTTACTGACACAACAGTATGCGTTCTGAAGGCGGCAGGCTTTAAGACCAACCCATCCAGGCCCCTCACATTTCCTGACTCTGTCATGATTCTGGGTGTACCAGCGGAGCAGCCAGGATTTTCCTCGTAAGGGGAGGGGGAGAGCCCAGTGTGAACTGAAATCATACGAAAAGCGACTGCTGAGAGGACGATGTGCAATGGTTTTCACAAAACTGCGGGCCTAAGGGTGGGGGGGGGGGTAGGCGGCCCCCGGGCTCCCCCTCTGGCTGCGCCAGTGGGGTATGCTCCTCAACCAACACCTATCCAAGGTGGTGCATATATCTGTCCTCGTTTGGCGCTGCTGCTGCTGATCGCAATCCTCGTTTCACTGCAGAAAATTCGGCACCACTCCACCTGCAATATCCTGAAGCTCTGTCCAAATTCACGTTTCTTTATCCATACCCTGCACTGTGTCCGTGTAGGAAGCAGCATCCCAGTGTCGGACAACATGGGCGCAACAGGATCACAATTTGACTGAGAGATTAGTGGCTATCATTCGAAGCTGCAATCGTGCCTCGCCAGTCACAGCTCCGCCTGAATATGATGAAGCAAATATGACTACTCCTCGTCCACCAAAAAAAACTGTCTCGAAGTCTACCAAGTGCAGAACCTGAAAGAGCCTCCCTGTGTGCCCTCTACCCCACACAAGCAGAAGCCTCACGTCGACAGACCAGGGACGTCCTGTCGGCCACTCGCTTGATGCACTTTCCGTCATGCCGTCTGGCCCATTACCGGCGGCACAGGCAAACCGTGACATTCTGGCCTGAAACCACCGGCCTTTGCTTATCGTATATGCCAGAACGCGTCGCACCTTTTACGCCCCGGTTGGTGACTGCCGTGACTGCGCTGTCACTGTGGTCGACTTTTAAAGATGCTCGCGTGTAATCGTTTCAACAACCTAACTGGGACCACAAAGGCCCATATCGCGCACCGTCCCTCATGAGGTGTATCCACAATCTTGAATCGAGGTCAACTATGGGCAATGCCGGGTCCGGAAATGCGGTATCAAGGTACCTGGTACGGAGTTGGGCAGCATGATGACGGACATGCCTTGGAGCGACGTAAACTACATTAAGTCACTGGAGGTCTTCCGCGGCAAAATCGTGAAGAAGCACCAGTCTGTCTTTCTCCAGACCTAAACATTCTCCATGGAATTCCGTGGGGATTTAATCCGTTCACCTCGGATGACTCCTCGCCTGATCTCATTGACTTACACTTAACGGTATGTTAGGCCATCCCACCTATGACCACCACATCACATTTTCTTCCGCTGCAGTGACAAAATACAATATTTTAACTGGCGCCCTCCTGGCCAGCTGGCACCTATGCGCGCCAGACTGGGGGTTGACATCCCCTCCCCAACTCGCCAACGATTGGCCGCACGATAAAAATAAGCATACCATTGGGAAGCTCCCGACAAGCAGAGCTCGAAACCCAGATCATTTTCCGTTTTGGAGAATGTTTTGGCTAATGACACCCTGTATATACATGTACAACACACACACGAACACACGCACACACACACACACACACATATATATACATATGTGTGGCGTTTGGTGTATATATATATATATATATATATATATATATATATATATATATATATATGTCTGCGTGCGTGCGTGCGTGCGTGCGTGCGTGCGTGCGTGCGTGCGTGCGTGCGTGCGTGCGTGTGTGTGTGTGTGTGTGTGTGTGTGAAATCTGGAAGCAGGTCGTCAATTATGCATGGTTCGTTAAATGTCGCCGCAGATCGGCAGTTGATGAGCTCTTTGGACAGTCTTTCGATCTCTCTTACAGTAACTGTATTACTGGCATCATCCTCTTTCTGCATGTTCAGGCTTCATGTTACTTGGTTTGGAAGTGACAGAGTTTAAATATAAATAATACGATATTTGTCGAAGTTTCGTCCTACCTAGGACATTATCAAGACTAGTGTAAGTGTAAAATGTCAAAAAGCCAGAAAAGGAAAATTCAAATGAGCATGTGCTAAGAGTTTCAAGACCCAACAGGCATTTTCCGCCAAAGGAATCCCGCCACTTTGGAAAAAACAAACAAATGCACACACCAGACAGCGCGGACACGCCATGCAAACATCAGTCATAAACACAAGCACACAAACGGCATTCTTTCAAACTGGCCCATGCAGTACGCTGTCATATAACGTTAGGGCGTTCATTCCGTTCATTTGTTTACGTTTGGTTGAAGACCCGTCTGCCGCCTCATCAAAGGCTCGTGCTCGTCATGTTGTCAGAGTAAGTGTATTAATCCGCCGTCGTTCCGCAGATGCGTCTACTGACAGAGGCGGTTGTCTGACCAACATATCCACTACTTGGAAGGAATGCGCAGTCTCCTGTTGCACATTTGTAAAAGTAGACAATGTTGGCTTCCTTCAGTGGGCTAGCATCACGCGAAGCGTTGTTCTTCATCATGGAATGATGTCAGTTTAACTCGATAGAAGATGACGAGCTGGAGCTCGTCTGATGGACTGACCACCTTGTAGTTTCTCCCGACAATGTCCGCACATTAGGCATCTTGGTACTGATACTGGTGATATCCTTGTAGATGGCGACAACCAAGCCACCCTCAATCAGTTGAAAGCAACAACCTGAGAAGCTCTCCGGCCTGGAGTTCTCGGTCGAAGGAAGCAATGAACATGGCATCAGTTTCCCTGACGCCAGCATCGATGCC
Source organism: Capitulum mitella (assembly GCA_030062745.1). Taxonomy (NCBI): domain Eukaryota; kingdom Metazoa; phylum Arthropoda; class Thecostraca; order Pollicipedomorpha; family Pollicipedidae; genus Capitulum; species Capitulum mitella. Next base: position 17,381,901 of record CP099845.1, read on the forward strand.
ACGAATAGTGACTTCGCACTCATGTTCACCGCAAGAAAACTGACGGTGCAGCCCGCCTCAACGGGCAAAGCCAGTGCGCTGAGCGATATAAAAACAGGTTCTTTAAGCGTACATCCAACGCGCTTTCAAACACTGCTCTTCATGGTACTTCGTATCTCAAGAATTGCGAAGAGTTAAGCAAATACTTGCCAACAACGAAAATGAAGTTTCCATCACTGACGCTGAGATCAAGAACACCATTTCCACCTTGCTAGAAGCCCCAAAGACAGACAAAAAACAAACTGAAAACCTCCACAAGATCTTCTACACAAATACCATATCCCACGTCACAAGACCGACGAGAAGGCGCTTCGAGACACCGTGTGGAGAAACTGCTAGGAGGTCAGTCGCCAATTTCTGACAAAAAGACGTGTTAAAAATGCGTTCGACCTTACGTCAATGACCCAGATTGTTTCGAAGAATCGGAGACAGCGAATTTGCTGCATCTTTGAAGATCTCTAATCCTCGAGTTTTGTCCTGATTTTTTTTTTAAGTTACGGAAGGCTTAACTTTTCAACATGGGTTCACTTGACCTGACCTAAGTCAGGACCCTGGCATGACGTACGATCGGAACTTTAATGCAAGATGAAAAAGGATAAACCAAAATGTTTGCAAAATTTCGTGGCGCTGCGTTTGTTCGTTCTTGCAAAGTTTCACAAACCTCGACGCACTGTCAACAGCCCCCCAGACGGGGTCGACTTGAAACGTTGACCTCAATGACCTGGAATGACCCGACCTAGGTAATTTCGCTTTGGGGTAAGCAAAGCCATCACGCGGAGTACATGCACCCAAAATTTGGTTGCAATCGGTTGACTGTATCCGGAGCGCAGACAGAATGCTTCATAATCAATGTTTATTTTGGTTAACCCCACTGACAACACCTAGATGTCTTGTGTTTCCAAGGTATTAAGCTACTCATGCAGCCTAACATACAACCTCATACACCTCACTGCCCTCAGATAAATGGATCAGGAGACAGATGGCGGGCGGAATACGTCCCACCCACATGGTCGGTGTTGTGCGACGGAACCTGCCGCTTCCACACGAACAGAGAGTGACACCAAGCACGACAGAGCAAACGCAGTCAGAACAAGGTAGGCGAGGTGGTTGCCATCCGAATACGTGCAAACACTGGATTAGCAGAACTTGCTTCAAACATCGGCTGGCTACACCTAGTCAAAATATGTTAAACAATGCCAACAAACAAAAGCGAACTCTAACCAGGCTTGTGCTTGATTCACGTGAAGTGAGTCAATTCACTGCATGCATGCTTTCCAAAGCCGAACATCAATTCCGATTCAGATTTGCACAATTCACGTTAAAAGGAGAATCGATTCAGTTGCGATTCAAACGCATTTGCCAGTCCATTCAGTTTAGATATATTTCATAACAATGCACGTATTAATTTAAGGATACAACTGATTTGTCAAGTAAGCTGTGAAATATGGATAATGCAATGATTTTCAAATCGGACAAATATTTGTTTTGTCTGTTCACCACTATTTTGTTCATGTAAGTATCTGAATGCCCATTGCCGTTGTGCTTAGAATTACTTAGTGAATCGATTCAAGACTGATTCTTTGCATTAGGACGCGAATCGGTTATGGCTCTGATTCGCTGCGTTTTTCAGCTGGATCGATTCTGATCTTTACAAAACGTCAATTCCTAGACAAAATCGTAGATTCTTTACAAAACGTAAATTACTAGACTGATTCAAATCGACTTGGAATCAAACACAGGCTTGCTCGTAGCAACAAAAAAGAAAACGCATAAGAGTGACTTAACGTGGCGGACGGGTACCTTTTTTAGTTTTCGTGCGAGCAGAAGCTCCCGGTATTGTGGGCAGCTGGAGCTCATGATGGTGTTACAGGGCCAGGCAGCACTCCCGAACACCAATGTCGGCACAACGAGGCGGACCCACCGACGCGCCCACCTCAACTGGGTTACCAGTCTTGCTTTTACGGATCCGGCCATTACAGAAACGCTGGCTTTCCCACAGTTTTCCGGCCTGGATAACAAATCATCACCACAGTACAATCGTCATGCCTCGACGGGTGCGCCACGGACCTAATGACATCTACCGTGAAAGTCACGAGTTAATGTTTCGGCTTACATATCCAAGGAGTACAGCCAACTTGTACCGAAGGGCCCACATAACAATGAAAAATGTCTTGGAGTGGCAAGTACAATGACGTATACAATGCAGCACCATACACAATAATGTGTACGTACGCGTTGGAAACATAGCTTCATACTTCCAAACCAACTGTGCCTGCATGAGACCATCACCAACAAGCTGGACTCAACCCAATGTTTTTCCGGCGTCATGTTATTCATACCTTCCCTCCCCTCCTCCCCACTCCCCACATACTCCGCCCTTCAGAGCAATGCACAAAAAAGGGTTTATAATGGTGCTGAAATCCAGTGCAGCTGCGTTAGAATATTGTAACTGTACAAAAACATGAACGGACCACTTAACAAAACTGCATTATTTGTCACCTTTCTTTTGAAAATAAACAATTATGCCGGCACTAAGCCATATTGAAATTATGCATGGACAATAGTGCCAAAGTTCGGCTGGCTCTATGGCGATTCAGGCTAACCCCTTGGACTAACCTCTTTATTCCGATGTCAGACTTGTGCAGAACCAAATGTTCAGTCGCGACGACATACAAAACGTTCCCCAATTTCTCGTTTCGATTAGTCTCCACCACCATCACAATGAAAAGCTAACGGCCCAAAGTCGATAAAAATAACTCAAAAAGGCTGCACTCGTCACAAGTCGTCACGGCATTCTACGGGCGGCAATGTGTTACAATTGGTGAAACAATACGTAAATTATCACTGCTTCAAAAACTTAAACTGTCGTTGCTTCGAGAAACTATTTTCATAAATGCAACACGAGGGACGGATCCAATCGGCCTTTATAGAAAGGTCAAACTTCTTCGTGAAGGGAGGACTAATGACACGGACATTTTAACCTTATTTTCCGGCGGCGTGCCGATTCCGCTCCTTCCCTCTGGAATTTTTTCGGCGCTAAAGGCAAACTATTTGCCGAAACTCGTTAATATTCCTAAGCATGCTTTTTATACATTTCATGAAAACCTGAACGTTCTATGTGGAATACGAGTGGCTCCAGGAGGCGTTTTTCGGAGGCACGACACGCCATTTTGAGACCGTTTTAACCCTATTCCCGACAGGGGGTAAATCCGCCCCCCTCGGATTTTTTGCTTGCCAATTCCAGTGAATTCAAATGATTGAAAACGTTTTCGGATAATCTTAAATGCACATGAGATCATTCCAAGTGACTTCAGGGTCCCTGGAGATCATTTAAGGCTAAAGGTCACAAGTTGATCTGAAGAACATGTGACCATGACAATTCCCCCTTTTTCATGTCCCTGGCACCGCCTATGCTAACATTATACAAACACAGTAATAACATTTGTACTTCTTTAGCATAACATGACTAGCAGGAACCAAAAAAGCGCTTCTGCTTTTTTCATTCGATTGTTGAAAAACTAATCCTATTTTTGAAACCCTGTGAACGCCTATGAACTTTCTCAAAACTGCAAATGTGTGTACCAATGGTAAAAGTGCCATCCATAATCCATCATCATCATAATCATCATTCATGGTGATTTCATCGAAATCTGTCTATAAACAACGGAGTTATACGAAGTCCAAAAATGCACCCTATTTTGACATTTTTGTCCTCTGCATCCACCCCTTTCAAAATTCGAAAAGCTTCTCTACTAAACGCGTACTTTACATCATAGTAAATTGATTGCCGTTTGTTGCGATGAAATAGGACGTGTAATTCTCGAGATCTTCGCCCCCCCCCCCCCCTGCCGGGAATATGCCATACCGTCTAGCCCTCAGGGAATAGGGTTAAACGCGTGCTCGCTCGTTTCGATATCGATGCTGTGAACCAACATCTGGCTATAATGTGATGCTAGTGACCACTGTGACAGCTATCAACACACTGTAAAAAAGTGCCCGGGACTGCCAAGGGCAGATGCAACCAACACTATCGGCAATTCAACATCATGTGTTTGTTAGTTCTGCGTAATAAACCAGATATGACTCGGTAAGTAAAGGTTTTTACGTCTCATAGCACAGGATACATTTTGTGTCCCATAGCACAAAGATTATATTTTGTAATGAGAACATGACTAACGATCAAGGACGGACCCACATACCCAAATATGGGGGGTTCGGACTTCGATCCACATCCACAGTTTACATAATTAATTTCAACCACATAAGGACATTTATGAAAAGACATATGCAATAAGCGTATATCTTTATGCAATATGCATAACCGATACTTGCATACCTGTGCGCGCATTGGCAAAGGAATATCTGTGACAAAGTTCACGTCATGGTTTTGAAGTTCCCGTATCAAAAAACCTTCGAATTTCAATGTTTTCTAAATTTTTCTAAACCGTACAGGTTTCCCTCCAAAAGCTTTTGGTTTGTGAAGGCTATCTAAGGCTAACAGATAACTTCAACTCTAGTTCCCAGAGTCCGCACCGAAGGGAACCAGACAAAGACGTCTGAGAACGCACTGACGCCTCACGTACATCAATCGAGCCGCAGTACCGCTAGGTGAATCATATTCGTAATGCTAAACGATACTCCCTTTTTCTAATCTTAAAATAGCTCACACCCGCGAAAATTTCTGAGCTCTTTCATCCGCCTTACATCAGCCAGTTCTTTGAATTCTGTACGTGCTGACGCTCGTTCATTGACTAAAGCCTAGTCTTTACAAAAAAAGTCTAAAACGCCTCCTGATTGGCTGTATATGATATCATAATCGCACCATCCCCTTTCACCATTTCCGTTCGTAGGTGGTGTATAAGCAGGGCCGGTTTTCGCTCAATATATACCTATCGATCTATCTGTCTACCCATCTGTCGGCTCAACATGCGGTGGATCTCGTGACGCGCGTGACGTAGTGAAGTGCTAGTGCTGTGAGTGGTTAGTGTTTGGCGTCGGCGTCGAATATACGTGGTGAAAGTGGAAACTCTGTGTGTCTGACGAATACACGTGGAATTGGCAAGAACTTGTGAAAAGAAAACTACTGAAGCAGACAAAGACTGCCACAAACGAGGTCGTCAACAGTCAAACTATCACGCCAAGCAGAAAACTGCTACAATATCCAGGAAAAGTAAAGGAGAAAACAAGAAAATAACAGCGCCGGTTCAAATTTATGAATATACCACTGTCACTTTCAGTGCGCTACAACTACTCCTTTTGGTTTCCTGGACTTATCACTAAGGTCTCCCCCCACAAAAAAAAACGCTGTCTCGCGTGAAACCAGCCAACGGGACAAACTGGCTGTAAAATACCCAAACCCAAACCCAACAGACAGCTGACAACTGCTCCTTCCCGTTATGTTATGACCCCGCATCCGCAATACCCCAAAAATTGGCTCCATATATGCCCTGAAACCAACTAAACAATAAGTCGACACCAGAGCCAAAGCAAGTACCTGCAGCGCAGTAAGCTACGAGGCACAGGGGAAAGCTGTGGAAAATCGCTTTGAACCGCCATACATGTGAAGTTCCGAGAAACACTGTTTACTGCAGACTGCGTTCTATAGTACGAACACAGGCTACAACTTGGCTATATTGCTTCAAAACACGCATTACGTAGAATCTTCCTTCAAATTTTCTGGCCGTGTGGTTCAGAGACCGCGTCCACAAGCTTTGCTGACCGCAACTTCAGTCCCAGCATCACTCTAACAAAACATCCCCGTAAAATTTTAAAATGAACGACAAAAGGTCAACAAACCTGTATCAGAAGTCTACTCTTGGAACTTCCAGTCCTGTCTACACATGGGACAGTGTTGGTGTACCTGCTGCGACTCCAGCCACTTGATGATGCAGTGCATATGAAAGCAGTGGGAGCACTGACCCCACACTGAAAACGCAACGAATAATGTGTATATACACCGCGGAACACAGTCGCAATATGCACAACGAATAACATATCAAAAAACGCAGAGTCGTCACACGGCAATAATGGTACAAAATGCATCCAAACCCCAACAGTTCTAATAAAGCCACAGCCAAAACAATGGCCATTGTCCAAGTGATAAACATTTGCAACAGCAGAACACAGACACTCACCTAGAGGGCAATCGTCGCCCGGTATTTTGCAGTTGGAGCAGGTGGCGTCAAATGGCATGCGGCAAATACCGCAGCTGTCGTCGTTGGCGACCCACTTCCACGTGGCCACGCCGTGCCAAGCTGCGGACACAGAGAGCACACCGTAGTCGCAACCAGGCCACCAGAAGGGCACAGCCAAATGAATAAACACAGAACACAACGGCCCAAACAGATACAGCCAGACGTCCCGACACGGCCCGCACAGATGCAGTCGAACGTCTGACACCGCCACCAACAGCCCAGACAGATCCAGTCAAACGTCTGGCATAGCCACGAACAGCCCAGACAGATCCAGTCAAACGTCTGGCATAGCCACGAACAGCCCCGACAGATACAGTAAAACGTCTGACACCGCCTCCAACAGCCCAGACAGATACAGTTACAAGTCTGATACAGCCATCCACAGCACACGACAGATACAGTCAAACGCCTGGCACAGCCACCAACAGCGCAGACAGATTCAGTCAAACGCCTGACACAGCCAAGAACAGCGCAGACAGATCCAGTCAAACGTCCGACACGGCGATCAGCAGCCCACACGGATACTCTCAATCTTAGAATTCTACGAGTGCATCCGTGACCTGAGGTTGATAGCAAAATGGAAAAAAGAAACTGAGAACAAACCAAAGTGGAATGCATATTTGTGTGTGACCCACGATGCAAGTGCGCACTCGGTTTCAAAAGTATCACAATCACAATTACATATCACAAAACTATCAGCATCCAAACCTGTCCGTCGACAGGTGGCAGTGCCAACAGATGGTGGACCGTTTGGAAGAAGGCTATGAACTTTGTACCACAAATGGACTTGACCGGGTCCCAAGCCTCTGGGCTCGAACTATGGGAGGGGAGGGCCATGGTCGTGCAGGCTATCGGAGAAAACCGGGTGAAATACGGCTCAGCAGAAAGTGATCAGCCTCTCTGATCTGCGTCGATGCCGGCTGCTATTCCAGGACTAGACGGTATGGCCGAACCCGGCGGGGGGGGGGGAGATTCGGCTTCTCCCTTGAGACATTGAGAACTACACATCCAATTTTATCGCAACACACGGCAATCGATTTGCCATGACGTAAACTTAAGTCTTATAAAAGTTTTTTTTTTTAAATTTTGCACCGGGTGGATACAGTTTGTAAAAACGTCGAAATGGGGGATATTTTTCGACTTGCTATAACTCTGTTGTTTATGGACTGATTTTTATGAAATTGTCACGAATCGAGATAATATGGATAGGACTTACACCACTGGTCCATACATTTGGAATTTTTCGAAAATTCATAGGCGTTGACGGGGATTCGAAAATAGGAAGATTACCTTTTTAAAAAACTGAATTAACAAGAAAGTTAAAAACACCTTTTTAGCCTTTACTAGTCATATCATGCTGAAGGAGCATGATCAGATCAATCATAATACAGTGTTTGTATAATGTTAGCATAGGCGGGGCCAGGGACATGAAAAAGGGGAACTGTCATAGTCACATGTTCATAAGATCAACTTACCTTTGATTTTAAATGACCTCCAATGACCTTCGTGTCGCTTGGAATGGTCTTGTATGCATTTCATATGATTTGAAAATGTTTCCAATCATTTGGATTCATTCTATTTTTAAAATTCCATTTCACGGCCGTTGCGATATAGGGTGAACGCACTGACATTTGGGTCATAGCTCCGTGACCCGACCTGATATCCAGCTGATACTTGGTACAAAAGAAGGGGGCACCCTGCTACGTCATATATATTCTGGTATTGGCATTTCAAAGAGGACCAAAATTATTACTATGAATCCAAATCTTGACTTTTCTCGTTGACCCGACCTTGTGAAGTGACATCAGACAAATAAAATTGCATTTGTATGTTGCCCAACTCTTTACCTATATATCCATATAAGTTTCTAAGTTCTTTCTAAAAAAAAACATTTTTGGCAGACAATTTCCTCTTACCCTCAACAGCGCGAAAAATGGCCTACGACGCCCTCCAAAAACGTTGCCTGGCTCCGCCCCAGAGCAAAATAGAATTACGAAAATCTGTTACAATACGAAGAATGAATAGCTATCAAAAGTCTGCAAGTTTCGTGAAACTGCGTCAAAATCCCTGGAATTGGCAAGCAAAAAACCCGAGGGGGCGGATTCAGCCCCCGCCCCCCTGCCGGGAATAGGGTTAACCTTTGCCGGACGAGGGGACGGGGACCGCCATCCCCATGAGGTACTTTTGGGACTGCCGGCAAGCGCCTAGTACCTGAGATTCGTCATAGTCCACCATCTCATATCAGGTCACCTGGTTATGACGCGATTATTGAGACCTTGCAAGCTGATTTCCTAGATCTGAGCTACGTTTCGGCTTCTTTCTCAGAAGTTTACCGAGATACAGGGCATTTTTTGATACAAGATTGTTTCAGCGTAAGTCTGACAACACATCGGGCTTGGAAGCGTCAGTGATCTTTCTCGGGCCCGGCAAGGTCAGTGACCTTGTATGACCCCAAGATGCATTTAAACCCGTCTCAAGGTAATTGCTGGTGCTGATTCTAATTAAAGCAACGACTTTTACCTTTCACCTTTCATCCTTTTATCACCGCACCTTTCATCCTCCCTTACCTACCTTTTGTCACCAGAACACTATTCTGCGGTAATAAACCATGGTCCTTCCTGCGTCATTCATGATCATAATGATATATGATCTCTCGTCGGCCCGACCTTAACCAGAACAAAAAAATGAATATACAGACTGATCAATTCCAAAACTAAGTCGCCACAAAAAGATGACTCGCAGGCACTTCTTCTACAAAACTACCACGATGGCGGCCAAGACAGGATACGGCATAGCTCTCGCAGTGACCTGGGAGGCAACGAGGTAGTCCGAAGGGGGTTACACTGGATGTCACTGCAATCGAAAGAGCTGCAAGCTCGTTTTTGGTCCATCTGTCCCAGTTGGGAGCGAAATGGGCCAGGGTCGGGGAAGGGGAAGGAGGTGGCAAGCGCCTCCACTCGTCGGGCGCGTAGATGAAAAACCCTGCGTCCGACAAAGGTTAACCGCGCCAGAGTGGTGGTCGGCGCGCTGCACGCCCCACTGGCGGGGCCGCCCCTTTGACTCACGAACGGTTGCTTGCACGGTAAAAACAGGCATACCGCTGGAAAGCTCGTGATGAGTCGAGTTCAAAAACTGGTGTCAGTTTTACTTTTGAATGATATGCGAGCCATTTACGCTCTACATATATTTTGTCAGAGCCGACTACATGAAGCCGAAAAACGGCCATGATCTCAAGGGCTGCGATTAACTGAGTCTAGGCAAAGGCACCAGCCAAGAAATCAGTCGCAGATAACTTCAGCGATATCCCCGCTACTCCACGGCGGGCGCCGGTGCCAAAGGCAGGATAAAATTAACAGGAACCAATTTTAAGGCTCCTTTAATTTTGGGACATCCGCCTTGCTAGGTGGTGCATCTTGATGCTAGTGGTTCTTGTGAAGGTTTTCCCTGCTTGCATTTAGGAACAATTCAGTAGTCATAAACCAACACAACTGGCGGAGCTTTCGAATGGAAACTAAATAAGTACGAATGGAACTAAGCCTTTTTTCGACTGGACAGTGACCGAATCAACATTTCTACCCATCGCATGCATTTGTGCACTGGCGCATCCAATGTTTGCATCTTGATTCCAAATTTAAGGCATTTACGGATGACGGGTAACATGCCATTTTGAGAAAAACTGAACCAAGGCCAGCATGAAACAATGCTAACGTTCCTAAAGACTGCGCCTAACGTTTAAGTCCATACATGGAAAACAGTCATTGCACCAGAGTGGCCAAATTCAGTCAGTTGGGTGTCAACGACGTAGATTGAAATTCATGCTGTCAGACTTGTTCCTGCCATGGCTCTGAATCATCACCTCTGGTTATTGGTTGCCCCTCCAATGACCTTTGCATCTTTTGTGCATTCAGACCTGCCCATCCTATTTGTATTACTTGAGGCAGTTAGACACCAGCTCGGCAACATCCTCTGCTCAGTGCTAACTGGTTGGTATCAGATAAGGGGAGGAGCAGTCCGGGAAACTTAACAACAAAGGGATCCAGTAGCATGAATTAATACCCGCATCCTTGACACCCAACTAGCTGAATCTGGCCACAACGCATTGCACCCACCATCAGAAGGATAACGGCCCGAATTTTCGTCGTGTAAGTTCTTTCTGTTTCATTTTGAGGGAAAATATGGCGCCATTTTGTCTGGAGCTACTATAAGACATATCCGATTCCCAGCACTCTCTAGCGTTAAACAAGAGGGAAGCGGGAGAGTTCTGTAACCAATCCAATCCTCATTTCATTAACAACAAAACCATGCATATTCTATTACGTCTAACTAGGTTTCATAGTTTCAGCGAAGAATAAACGGTGACCGTGTGCAAAGCGGCGGGCACCGTTTCGCGGCTGCACCTAGATCATAGGACATGTTTGAGCCAAATTATGACACTTTTCGACGTGACGAAAACCTTTTGATACCGTATGGCGTCACACTGAATGGGTAACAACACTAAAACATGACTTCGCACACAGCGAGTCGTTTTTTCTGTACCTAGCGAAAAACAGAAAAAGCTTACCAATGCGAATGCTTTAACTACATGCGCACAGTAAATGTCCGCGTGTCAATGAGGCGTGGTCCCTAACGAGCGCAGATGCTTCCACTGATGCAGCAACAGCTGCCGCAGCTCGTCGTCCACACGTCGGCGACCGCTGACGGGCGGGATTTTGGCTAGCACCTCCTCCGCCATGATGGCCCACATGTCTTCGATGGGGCGAGGTCAGAGTTTTTGGAGTTTCCAGCGTAGCTATGTGATGTGTGAACGAGTACAAATAAAATACATTATGCAGTCTGAGCCGACCAAACAATTCAGAGACGCCTGTACCGTGAAAAGATTGGTAAGCAGTCACTTTGAAATGTATCAAAATAAACGAAATTCATATCTGACTGGAGTCAAATGAAGGCCTTCATGAAAAAATGGCGTATGTTGACGCAATGCCATTTCGCTATCGTTGTCGTCGAGTGATCTTGACCAGTGTCCAAGGATGAGCGATGTCGTCCGAAATATATTGTCTGATTTTTTATCGAGATCGACATTCCGTCAGTGTTACCCGAAAAGTCGAAATCACAAAATGAACACAGTTCGCATGGCATGCTTTGTTAATGCTGAAACGGCAACACCTCACACCATGTGCATAACACGAGCCGTCCTATTGCAAAAAGGTTGCATGCACACAAGGGACCTGTTGACGACAGCTTTTCCGTGCTGAAGGTAACGCCGTCAAACGTGTATCTTTTACGTGTGATGCCTGGCAAGCACTTTCCCATACTGTCTTGCCATTGAAAATGGTGATAGCCCATTACATATCTAAGCGATTTTCAGCACTGACTCGCTGCAATGATTCCCGCGCCCCATTCCTATCCGTAGGATCGCGAGCCGCATTGGGTTCAGATTTCGTGCGTCTCGGAGAGCACGGCTGCTTCAATGGTAGCCGTGTCTAGTCAACACTTTGTAACTTCATACACAATGATCTATCGTAATGTGCACGACACCATGTGGCCATTGATTAAATGGATATAAGACAAGAATTGAGTTAATCCAAATCCTATCGGAAAAGAATCCTTGGCCCCGGAGACATCCGTAACGTCGGCTTTGCTTGTAACCTCAGCAATACTCTCACTACTTGGGACTTAACAAGAACATGGAACCAGAACATGGAACGGTGGGGCGCACGGACCTGGTTTGAAGGTACGACAATTCATTTACCACTTTTTGTCTACGGTGCCAGCGAAAAAAACACAAAAGAATGTGCCAGGGTGCGGACTTCTGGTACTACCAGCCCGTGCCACTCATAAATACAAAAATAAATAAATAAATAGAACAGAATAGGAGAAAATAACGTAAAATCCAACACTTCCAAATGAATCCACCCCTCACGTGTAAACGACACCAGAAACGCGATCATCGAACGTCATGGTTTGCTTAGCCGCATGAGCAAGAACAGGGAACATGACGCAACGCAATGTGGTGATCAGCTTCAGCACGAAAAAAAATGATTTCGGAGGGATTGCTTGGTCAAGTGCCATGTCTCCATAAAAACTATTTCCAAAACTGCATCTGATTACCTGAGGTGATACCTCCTGTGTCGCTTAGGAAAATGTCACGCCAAATGACTTCATTTCCTCATCAAGTGGCTGCCTGGCTGGCGTGCCATGCCGAACTGGCTTAACCTTTCTTTACAGGTGGTATCAACTAAACATGGATTTCGCTTATTTCGATATCTTTCACGGTCACAACCACATTGCTGTCCTAGCCATGGTTTCCGTGTTACAGGCGTCTCAAAACTATTTGGGCGGCTAAGACTGCATTATGTATTATGTTTCCACTCGCTGGCAGATCACGCATCCGCGCTGGCCGCCAAAAGGCCCCGACCTCAGCCCCACAGAAAAGATGAGGGCCATCATGGTGGAGGCGGTGTTGCCCCAAATCCTACCCATCAGCGATCACCGACGGGTGGACGAGTTGTGGCAGCAGCTGCTGCATCAGAGGGATCAGCTGTGCAGTCGCCAATGGCTTTCTGAGTTGCTCGCCAGCTCCCTGCCGCAGCGCTTGAGGAACGTTGTTGGTAATGACTGAAGAATGATCCCTTTCTAAAGTAAACGTGAAGTGTGCACTCCCCTCATAACAGATGGTTCTGAAAAAGACTACTGAAGTCATATAAAGGAAAAATAAATAACAAAGAAAAGGGCTAGACATAGATCTAAAACCAAAGGTAATGAATGTCCTGACGCCCTTTTAACCGCACTTACTGACAGCGGTATACCCTTTCCGTACCTCTACTCCTTCCGCTTTATGTCTGCCAAAATGTTAAGCATCTCCATTCCACGGGCACAACAGCAATTAACTGTGGTCGGTGGGTGTGCGTTGGCGATGCGGCCCGACCGCGTTTTGGCTTCTGGACAAATGACACTCAATAAGGTTTTTGTCCCCTGGCGACCACTCTGATGCGTATTTTACATGGAAATGTCAGCCTCCGCAGTTTCATTATTCTTGCGCAACACACTGACCGACCATTCGTACGACACCACTGCCAACTGACGGCGACCACTTTCCAGTGATACGGTACTTTTGAGGCCGACTGTACAGGTCTCCACAAAAGTAATGGTAGATATAAGGGCTCTTGTGGTAAACCCGCCATAGCTCCGGTGCTTATGGTGCTAATGTAATGTAATTTGAGCAGCCATTTGCCACGACGTAGGAGTACCCGTAATAACTTCAAACCTGTGCTTCATATTTTAATTTTCATGCCGAAAAACACGAAAAACCATATTTACGCTCCGTACGCGGTGACGTTGGCCAGGTTTCTTAGTTCTGCCACTGCACTAACCCTCTCGGCTCCCAAATTGATATGATCAGTTGCGTTGTGAATGAGATACTGGGTAAAGGCCATGAGGAAGGAGTGCGTCTTGATCACATGACATGTTCTGCCGGAGGGCTGTGAGGGCGTCGTGGAGACTGACCAGGCCGTGTCCGACCTGCAGTCCTTTCCAGTCAGGTAGTTTTTCACCTGACTGGATTTGAACATTCGACCCGAGCAATGACGGCTGAGAGATTTCTAAGCAATAACGTTGGAAATAACTTACACACGAGTGAACGGTTCATACTGTGTACACAAGAAACCTTTATGATAATCATATGGCGAATGCCACTGCCAGGGCAGATTAATGGTAATGACACGAGGTTAAACGGACATATACAGCGTTTATTTACATGGGAGCACTTAACTCGCCCGAATATATTTCGACATATATACACACACATTCCAAAGGCCGGAGCTTTGTATCTTTTGGGTGGGGGGCATCCCCCAATGTTCAACTGACCTTCTAATGTTGAGCTCCCCCTTTCCCCAATGCTTGGCTGGGCCCCCTCATAGTGTGTAACTTGGCCCCCAATATTTTATCAGTTGGCAATGACTTAATAATAAATATTAATAATTAACTAAGTAATAACTTAACCCTCGCCGGACGACGGGGGTGGATGCTTACCCCAAGCAGTGTTCCCGGGACCACGGCAAAACGGTGCACGACAGCGCCGTGAAATTTGGCATAGCTGACGACACATTTATGGCACATGTTTTGGAACAAGAGTGACCCACCCCATCTTGTCGCAGAGCATCGCGTCATGACGTCATTACTGAAACCTTGCAGAGCGATTGCTGCGCCAAATGTCGGTTTCGTTATTGTTTCGGGGCAATAGACATGCATAAACGGCAGACGACGGGCATGGAATCCGCTAAGATTGATAGTCCACATGAGAGCAGGTCGTTTTAGATAGCCCCATCACCTTTAAAGGTCAAACAATGTCAATGACCTTATATGACCTTTTCTGGCCTCAGAATGTTCCTACGCAATTTTTTGGACGGGACGATTTTAGGCCAATTTGGTCCCAAATGTGTTGTGTTTAACTGGGGAAAATCAATGTCTAGCTCCCAAACATAGAGTTTGACCTGACCTAGGAGATCACTGGCTGACTTGATGGAGCAAACACGGTTACCACTGGATTCCTTGGGCATATGGCTATCGATTTCTTCTTGTCCTGAGGCGCCAGATCAATTAAGGACGAAATGGCGAGGAAGTGCCTACCCTCCCCCCTCCCGGTCATCGGTGCGAGTGAAAATCCCTCCCGTCCGGCGAGGGTTAAACAAGCGTAAACATTAATGCTGGGAATGCCGGAAAACACGAATATGCATACCCTATCCATATCACACATTTCAAGTGGTGCCAAGATAATGCAAACAGAAAACAGTACACGGTAAGTCAGTTATCCATTCCCGATCCGACGAGCCAGGGATGACCAGCCGGAACGTAACTTTTGACACCATGGTGTTACAAACACGGATCCACTCTTGTCATCAATGTCTTTCATTGGATGGCTTTGCATAACTGCAAAACTGCAACTTCTGTTTAACTTGGCTAGGTCTGAACCGTTCGCGCAGATTACCAGTGGTGCAGGACATGCACGCCTTTGCGTACGCATCATTTCAACGAAACGAATGAAACGGGCGACCATGTAGTACTGTCGTGAGATACCTATACAGCAGTAATATATGGTATCACCGCAGAGGCGAAGGAACGTTTCAGAAAGGGGAAGGGGATATGGCCGCATCGTATTTGCTGATCGGGTACCAAGGGGAGAAGGTGATTAAGTTCGACAAAAATGTTTCGTCTGATAAAGCGTTAATGTATATTTGGTACAGTGTAAAACATTAATCATTCTTTAGAATAACGGCAGTGTAAAATGTTCTTGCAGGGGCTTCCCTGCAGTGAGACTTCGTTCTGAAAGGGCTTCATGTTGGAAATCTCCGGCCGGAATCCAGTGGAGGGGGCGAAATCCATCCTCGTCTCCGACCTCATGTTTGTCGCAGACTGTCTATTTTCGCACACTTAAGTGATATCTGGTGCGTCGTCAAAACGAAAAAAATAAGATGGGCATTTTTGGAGGTATCGCCTCATACAGCCAACCGTACAGAGCGGCAAAACCAGCCGATCGCACCCCCTTCCACCCCCCCCTTTCCGGATATGCGTTACTAACGGCGATATTCCATGATATACGAGCGATGTGAAGTAAAATGCTGTAATGTCTGCTAGCCATCGTGGGTCTCCCTTGAAATAAGAATAAGTCTGATTTTGGCATACTTTCGACCTATGGTAATCATCCGGGAAAAGCCACAAAAACCGCCAAATCGACAAAATTTTGAACATTTGACCCGATATGACCTCGAAGGTGTTGCCCTCGGGTTACGAAATTCGGACAAATATAGTTGCCCACAGCTGTCCGCTATGAAAGTTTCAAACTAGCTGGTTTCTGAGGCTTTGAGGGTGAAGGGAGGGGAGGAGAATTTCGCGTCTTTCCTCCGCTGCGTGTTATTTTCAGAGGCCCTCCACTGCGCGTGTCAAAAGCATGAAACAAATTGTTTATCAAGCATAATTACACATTAAGTAATACCAAGATAGATGTCGGGTGTGTCCAGCATTCTTAGCTTTACGGACATTTCGCAAGACAGGAGTTAAGCATTTTTCGCCGCCTGGTAGGAATTAGAGCTCTGTCGCCCCCGACGAAGTCTAAATGCCTTTTAATGCCATCTTAACCGGCGCACGATCGTGGGTCGGCGACGATCACGCCCGACTTGAGGGGGCGGTTGACCCCCCCCCTTACTCACGAAAGGTTCGTCGCACGAGAAAAATAAACACACCGTCGGAAAGCTTGTCACGAGTAGAGCCCGAAACTGGCCTCATTTTTAGTTTTAGATCATATGTAAGCTATTTACGTCCTATGTACGTTTTTTTACGGCCGACTGCATGAAACCGAGAAACGACCTGAATCTCAAGGGCTGTGACTAATAATGCATAGGTAAAGGCACCAACGCACAAGTAAAGGTCCGCAGAAGCCGATACACGTCTAACTTATCAGATTTGTCCAACATATACGCTGAAAATATGAGTTAAAGACACATCAATTTTCACGCCGGTTGGCAGCGGGCGCCGCAGCCGTACGCAGTAAGAAACTGACGGGAACTAATTTTAGCGCCCTTTTATTTTCGCAACAGCAGCCCATCCAGGTAAATTTTTGATCTTAGTAGTTCTTGTGATGGTTTCTCATGCTTAAATTTTGGAAAAATTCATTAGTTACCAATCTACACAACTGGGGGAGCTTTATTCGCGAGATCCTGTTTATTTCCAAAATATGCAATTTTTAAGGCTTTTTGAGGTTCTTGGTATCACTTACGTCTGTGCAAGCCAGTTCTGCCATTTTCTACCCATACTGAGTAACTCATCGCTGATTTTGACGGTGGTACATTTTGGTTCACCACAGTTATTCGTGACCCGACCTCAGGTCAATGGCTGGAAGTCATTGATAATTTGCCCATTGACGGTAACCAGATGTCTGTTTTACTCCACACTAAAAATGTTGTGAAAAATTCCGCCAGTTTCCGAAAAACGACGACATGTCTTAAAAATGGTCTTGACCTTTGGTCAATGACCCGGAAAATTCCGAAAAATCTGATAGCAGATCCGTTGCAGCTGTCAGGATCAATAATCCCTGAAAGCATTATTGTGATATTTTGTTTTGAGAAAAAGTTGCCGGGCGCTTAACTTTTTTGGACATAGGTCCGTTTGACCTGACCTAAGTCAGACACCTGACTTCATCGAGGTCAAAACTTTGACACAAAGTGTAAAAATGGTCAAGCAAACGGTACACGAGGTTTCGTGGCGATGTGTTTGTTTGTTCTCTCGCAATCCTAGAAAAACCTCGGGGGGAGGCGGTAAACCGCCGCGCCCCCCCCCCCCAGTCGGGGGTGGGTTAAAGATATCGCTCGCTGTCGGTTTAGGTTAGGATGGGTTTTATGCCTTCCCCATGGCAGACATCACTATTTATAGCTGATGGATTATTTCCAACTGCTTGATACCATCACGGTGTGCAACTCATGTGTTCCCGACAGTCGGCATCCCATGTTCCCATGCAACCTCTGCTTAGAAATGAGAACAGAGAAGAAAAAAATAATACGGTTATCCAGGGCCGCGACTCCCGACTCCGTATCACCCATTTCAGGTTAAACGGTAATACCACTCGGCCAACCAAGAACGTTGCGCAGTGCGCGACTGTGCTGGTCAAGTTGTTCGGAACCTAGCCACTAGGCCAATGACTGGGAAGCTGGTCCACTCCTCCCTCTTACGGCGCACGAAACACATCCGCTCATTGGTCGGCGTGTTAAAAACTGTCCGATCCACTACGAAAGGCAGCCTCTAAACATGCCCCGACACAACCGGCCACCTGCCAGCAAAAGGGTCGTAACCGGCAGGGACGCACCCCGCAGGAGGCGGTGAAAACTCTGGCGAGTGAAGCAAAAAAACATTACTTTGGAAAATTTAGCGATACTAATACAATGCAGATGAGCGCATCTGTATAGAATGATGCGAAACATTGTCACCTACCATGGTGTGTATCTGTGACAATGTATTACCAACAGTTCGGGAAATACGCTCCATATTGTCAAGGAGCCTAATACCTACCATTACGTTTGTGGAAAACCGTACATACATAAGCCAATCAATATTGGAACAATGTTTAGGGTGCACATTCAAATTTATATGTGCAGTTACAATATGAAATGAAGGAAACATTGCGCTGCTATTCGGAATGGGCAGTAGACTGATGATCCTGATATGTGGTACACCATGAACATAACTAAAAGGCATCATTTTAATGGCACCGTTGAATGCAAGCACATGGCAGATCTTCCTTTACTTATCTGAGAAAAAAAGTTAACCCAGGTGCAAAATCTGAGGACAACATGTCAAGGTTTGAAAAAAGTACCCAAAATTCTTACCTTGCAGTCAAAGGTACACAGAGCCTACACAAATTGAGTAAAAATTCTGATATGGTTAACAACAGCCCACGCCAGGGTTGGAAAATGTGTTGTTTTTCTTTTGGTGCTGAAGAATGCCAAACAATATGTGCTTCAAAAACATTTCATATGCCCAAGTTTGATCTTGTACCTTCACCAAAAAGCTAAATCTAAACATGTTCACAACTATGTGACTCTGGAAATAAATGACTCTGTCTCCATTCAGTATGCAATAAGTATAGTCATAACTGACTAACAAGAAGAACATCAACTTCACCTGGCATTACTCTATGCAAAATTTTGTATTCCAAAATGAAAACTAAACTTTGACACTAAGAACAAGAATCAAATTTCCAACCAGTACCCAGACAGACACAATCAAGGCCCATATGGCCAACAACAGCCCAGAGAGATCCAGTCCAACATTCGAGATGGCTAACAACAGCCCAGACTGACACAGTCAACCATCTGACCAGCCAACAGCAGCCCAGACAAACCCAGTCAAATGTCCCAATACAGCAAACAACAGTCCAGTCAGATCCCATCTGACACAGGCAACAACAGCCCAGACACATAGTCAGACTTCCCAATGCAACCAACAGCAGCAAGACAGATCCAGTCAAGCATTCAACACACCCCACAACAGTCCAAGCAGATCTAGTCAAATGTCCAACACAGACAACACTCCAAACAGATGCAATCAAACATCTGACACAAGCAACAGCCTAGACAAGCACAGCCCCACAAGAGCAAACAACAAACCAGACAGATACAGGTCAGGCCTAAACACTGAGAACAATGGCTCAGGAAGATGCATGTAAATGCATGGACACACAACAGTGATTGAGATGAAGAGCATTTTTCTGGGTTGGGAAACAAGTGACCCACATGGATAACAGCCATGTCAACACAGGCACCCCAAATTCACCCCATCATACACTCACACTGACCAGTAATGGTAGTCCAGATAGGTGACAGTAACCAGACTCTGTCAACAGTGGCCCAAACAGAAAATCACTGCTGACATACAACCATGGTCCATACAGATGGCACATAGATTGTCTAGGAAGCTAACAGTGCAATCTAACAACAGTGTAACTGTTAACTTCCAGTAGCAATTTCTACAGTCAGCCAACAGCACAATCAACAATGCAGTGTTAGCTTCCTAGACATTCTTCATGCCATCTGTACGGACCACAGCTGTCTGTATGTCGGCAGTGGTCTGGTGGTAGTTCTCACAGCTAAGCCATAGTTACACAATGACTTACTATTAGTCACTTATTTATGATCATCTACTGATAGCATGAGATAGACAGCCCAGATAGTTAATGGCTTTCCAGTCACCAACTCCTAAAAAAGTCCACAGGTTCCTGGACAGTACATGGCTACTGATGCAACAAAATGTAAAAAATGGTTCAGGCTAAATGACATGACAGGCAAGAACAATGGGAAGTAAAGCTAGATGGGGCCAGCCAGATATACCAGCACAGATAAATGTACAAACAAAGGTACACAAGGATGCCAAATTTTGGGGCACAAAATTAAAAACTGAATATTGGTAAAAAAAATGAATAAATATACCAGACATCTTTTACATTCATGGTATTGAGGGTTTGACACACAGCACCACTTGGTGGCTGGAGTTTTGTTTGAATAACCCATTGTGCATACACAAAACCAAGGAATAAATAGCATTATTCAATTTACTGCCCATAAATAAGTGCAATTTGGGCTACCAAAAACTATAATTGTGCAGGATTTTTTCACCTACAACTCAATTAGTTTCATGCAAAACACACCCCAGTATCATGTTACCTTTCACAGTCACTTTCATAAGATGTTTCTGGACTTCAAGCAGCTTTTAAACAGCATCAGCAGTTCCACTTTTGTCACATGTAAACCAATGCAGCCTGAAAAAACACAATTAGCAGTGCATTAGGCATTCACCACGGCTGACATTACGGTGGAACACAGTAAGCAATGTTCCAGTCTCCAGTTTGCCATTAGTGCACTGTTCACAGCCCAATGAACCAAATACAATCTAAATGGGGGTCAAATTGTCCTCCCCATGACATGGTGGGTTAAGGTTCTGGTACAGAGAACCCAGACACTTTTTGCGATGTGACAGTTTTGGTGAGGTGGATGTGCAAATATGGTAAGCATGGTAATTGTAGGATAAATCAGCAAAGTAAAAAGGGGATAAAAATCAGTTCCTTATGTCTTGTGTGATGACTGGAGAAAAAGTAGGATTTCAAGCTGGCCAAATAAGTTAAGTTTGACAGGATTACATTAAGTTAGGTTAGGCTAGGGTATATTAGATGGTGAGCTCTGCATACACTGTCCACAACTGTGGAAGACAAAGTAGAATAACTGATGTTCTATTTGGATGGGCAAGGTGCAAGAATAAACTGAAAATATTTGGGTAATGGACTTCATAAGATATGGGGTTAACTCAGGATAGGTGATGTAAAGCTGAACTGAGTTACCAGTACATTATCTACAACCAAGGAGGTCAAAGCAAAATACATAATGTTTTGTATGACTCAGTAAGGTGCTGTACTGGACTGAGGTCAGATGCACAATATCAGGCACAAGAAGTAATGTTTTGTATGTTTTGTATGTTCAGGCATGGTTTAAGACTGAAATGAGTTCCTCACTTACTTGAGTCATGGATGGGGTCCACCACAATGGCCTTTGGCTGGGCATGGCCACATGATCTACAAAGCAGGAACATTCCATGTTTTCAATGGACTGAATTTAGTCATGTGTGATGAAAACTTCTTTGCCTTCCTCTACTTTTTTCAAAAAACCCTTATGTCATATTTCATTATGCTAAACTTTGTAAGCCCAGTTTTGGCTTCAGGTTATGTTAGATTGTAATTAGATATGACTACATTACATTAGTGACAAAACTTCTGTATCTTGGAAAGCTCTTGTTGAATCAATGATCACAGACTCTGGGCAAAATTCAGAGGTCAGTGGAATGACAACTGGCAGCAGGAGTACCATGTTTATTCAGTAACTTATTCACACTCCACATAATGGCTGTGTTTCACAATCATAAACTGTAAATATCCATTTAAACACTTTTCCCATTGTTACTGTTTTCCCTGTGAAATAATAAATTGGTACGTATGCATCGCATGGCACTTAAATGGTTCTTTGACCCCATCATCTTAGTTTGCTGAATATTTAGCAACTAAATCAATAATGGTTGGTCAACAGTAAGATTTTGACCGAGCGCTTACTTCGAGGGAAAATAATCGTAGTAGTGGTTGCATGGCGCTTCAAATGCAACACTGATAAGTACTACTTACGATTTCAGCCGGAAAAACCTGAAGCACGCATTATTTCCCCCGAAACAGATTGCGTCGTCTCTGGTATGCTAACCGCCAGACGCTCGCGGAGGGATTTTTGACGTTTCTGCGTTAAATAGTTTGTTTACGTCAGATTTCGACGCTGATTGGTCGTCGGCCGGACTCAAGGTCCAATCAAGAGTAATAAAAAAGGTTGGGGAAATAACTAATGCGATATAAATTATCTTTAAAATAAAAAGTTAGTCGTTGCATAATAATAATAATAATAAAAATGATGATGATGATGATAATAATAGTAATATTAATAATAGTAAAATAGTGACAATAATAACAATAACAAACAACAATAATAATAAAAAGTAAAAATATTACAAAGATAAAAAAGTGAAGTTGCAATTTGAAAATACAAAATAAAAAAAACAGTGAAATAAAATATTTGAAAAGAAATCACGGGACAAAACTGAAAAATATTAGGAAGTAAAATAAAACAAGAAATAAACATTTACCCTAACCTAAAATAGTAACCTAACCCAACCCAACCTAACCTAACCTAACCTAACCTAACCTAACCTAACCTAACCTAGCCTAACCTAACGTAACGTAACCTAACCTAACCTAACCTAACCTTATCTAACCTGGGCCAGCTCAGCCCAACCTAGCAACCTAATGTAAGCTAACGAGTATTAAACGTCATAATGTAATAATACTGATATCAGATATCCCAACAATTACCTAATACAATAATATAACGGCGTAATAATTCAGCAGTTCCTCCAAGTTCAATTTGTGGCAACAGAATAGAATTTTCATATATATGACGTCATTAATCGGTTGAAGATGCATGCAGGGTCTACACATTCTTGATGTCAATAACGTCACCTAATAATAGGTGGCGGCACTACATTTTCCGCCGCGGAATATTGTTGTTTTCCGCCAGTCGACTGCAGCACGGTGTTACTGAGTGTTACGTTATCGTTACGATTTTGTTCTTATTTTTTTAGAAAATCAAGTAGTGGAAAGTATGGTTAGAAACAGGATGATACATTCTTTATATTGGTGGCAATTATACAAAGTATTGTTTGCCATTTCGTCGGGCAGAAACTTACCTTTAGCCTACTGTTTGTAGCAAGGCCATAGGTTGGTTGGTGTGGCACACTGCAGCTGCTCATCACTACTGTCACTACTGGTGGGATACTGTTACTGAGGCAGTATCCCACCAAAAATACTGGGAAATTTGGAATTAAAACCATACATTACTTGTATATAACAGCACACTACACAAAACTGAATGCATTATTATACTGGAATAACATGCCCATTCTATTTTACTCCACATTCATCAACAGAACAGGGAACATGCCCACAAAGATGCCCCACACTGCAATGCATCCTCACCGCCACCACCCTCACAAGTGTATGATGCAAGGCAGCTGTAGAGGCAGCCAGTTCACTCACCTCAGTCAACAATAGAATCCAATGTACTATAGTGCCCTGGTGAGAATCCACAAAACTGCACATTGGCCACCACCAATGCAACAGCCCCTGCGAGGTAAAACGTAGGCCTCTGGCCACTGCCATCATAGGCGCCACTGTCGAACTCACAGATGAAGACCCACTGGGTGAGCTGACATCAGTGGCAAAGAAAGGAATGTGTTTGTTGGGAAACTGTTGGCTAAAAATTGCATATTTACATTTGCATAAACTCAAAATGCTGGATACACATTTTACCTGAGGACAAAGTATTCAATAATATAAATGTATGCCCCCAGCAGTGAAGATCATTTATACGTGTGCCAAACGTGTTTTTATTGGTGTCTTTGAATACATATTTCATACAAAGTGACGTGTTACGAAGGAGGTACCGGCGGCATAAGAGTCCAAACCCAAGGAAACTGTTGGTTAGGGGCTAAGCAGTTCCTTACGTCTGGGTCACTTGTAATGGGCTCGTGGCAGGGATCCGTGAGCTAGGGTCCCGCGGCCATTTGCCTGCAGTCCAGGAGCATGGATGCCTCCCTCCCTCGCTGCCTCCCATATCTTCCCTTATCTCTCGCTTTATTTTCTGCATTTTTCATTCCTAGAAGAGTTCCCTTTTTCGATATGCCAGGCGCTTGTAGGTCGCCGGCGACGGAGTTTTCATTTTCATTACCATTTTGCCTTTGATTGGCAAAAAAGAATGACTGAAATCCGAGGACATAACATAGAGGTGGAAAGACGGCGCACTCTCGTATCCTGGCTCACCCCGAAACAAAATCCTTCGTGCGCCCAGGGACCTCTGCGTAGATATAGAGTGTGGAACGTGGAGACCACAAAACGCATTAAACATGATTGGAACTTTAAGAAACATACACCAAAGGATTTTTCGACATCTCATCTGTCCTATTGTGTCAGTCAGCGATTCTGAAAATAGATGAAATTTCCGTTAAATCATAAAAATGGAAACAAAACATCGTGCAATTTTAACATTACAAGCTCTGGCCGGATATTCGGAAAACAATTAAAGGTACGCTTCTTTTACTAAAGCTCAGGCTCCACTGCGCGCTTTTTCGTTTTGCGATTTTCTGCTTTTACGTTTTTGCATCACAATTTCCCACTTTTGCGCTTTTGCATTTTGCGTTTTTCCAGTTTTGCGATGAGATTTTTCGTTTTTTCATCTTCGCGTTGTTTTGAGTTTGTCCTCGTGGACGTGGACGGCCTAGCGTAATTGGGTCTAAACTGAGGTTTCTGCGGTTCAGAAACGTTTTTTTTTTTAGGAAAGATTTCTTTTAAGATGGACCCAGCTTTTGAACGCCCGCGCCTCTTGCGCCTGCTGCTGCTGTGGCGGCTTCGGCAGCCAGAGCGGCAGCGGCAGCGCAACCGGCGATCCTGCTGGGTGCGTCCGATACTCCTGCGTCACGATCAGTGTGGAGAAAATAAAAGCCCCCTTATTATCAATGCAACTTATAATAATAATAATTGCTTATAATAAAGGAAGAAAGCTCGGACAAACGGCATTCGAAAGCTCCAAAGAAATCACGATGAAATTGCTCAAATGAGATTTTGGCCCAGGTCACCGTTTGATCTCCATAGGCAGGGTTGTTGATTTCTGGATTTCTGTAAATGATTGAGGGGGGGCGAGCCGAGGGCCCGACAACCTAAACTTGCCACAAATGTGGGTTTCTCAACGTATTTAGCTCACTTTATTTTGACTAACGGAACTTTTTAGGTTTTTTGTTACCACTTATGAAATAAAGAATTGCATTTATCCCCATGTACAATGGCATGGATATATATATGCATTTTATACTCCAATGTATCTATCTTTATATCTTCTGCCTATACTATATATATATATATATATATATATATATATATATATATATATATATATAGGCAGAAGGTATAAAGATAGATACATTGGAGTATAAAATGCATTTATGTGAGAAACATGGACTAACGAGGTGCTTTGCAAACATATGTGGCCAGCAGGGACGGATCCAGCAGCTCCGTTTGGGGGAGCAAACCAGTTTCCTGAGTCTACATGGTAGGTCAGCAGAGTTGTTGACCGGGGGCAAGGTGGCTGGCCGTGTGTTTTCGGAGTGTATTTCAGCGGTCGAGCATGGATAGCAAAGCATCAACGGGGGGGGGAGAGGGGCTAGGCAACTTCAAACTCTGGTTGAGCAGGAATACCCATGTCTTTTTGTGGGGGGGGGGGAGTACAGCGACCATTTTGGAGTACAAAATTTTTCTTGGAGTATAAATTTTTTGGTGCTCCTTGACATGAGAAAACGACAGTTTTTCCAACACTGCCTCTGCCCAATCTGGGACAGGTTTGAGGGCACCCCATACCTACATCTCACTGACACACAGTTGGGTGTGCAGCAAGAGAAATTGCAATATCCATGCTAGACAGGAGCTGGGTAGTCTAGTGATGAATTATCCATGTGATGCTTTTTCATTATCAAAATTGATGTAACATGTGCTTTACCATTACCCATTCAGGAAATTGACCCAGTGACTCAGGGATGGACCCAAATTATTGGTTTATGCTGGTTGGGGGAGGGCAATCCCAAAAAGGTACAGTGGTTTTCAAAAACGTGTTGCATTTTGCTCCATTTCACCTTCCAGACTGTTTTAAAACAAGCTTTCCTCTGCCCATCTTGGTGGTTTTGTTCCCCTCCCCCCTCTGGATCCGCCAGTCTGCAAGTGTTGTCTGTCCTTCATGTAAATGTTTCCATTCTAGGTAAGCACGCATGCAAATGACAGGTGCCAAGGCCCCTGAATAATGAATACACACATGCAGCTACCATCACTGCTATGATCAACATGTCTCTCGAGTTTACCTTGACTTTCCTCCATTCCAGTTGCTCTGTCCTCTCCCGGTCCTTGTCCACCGTCTCCCTCCATCTCCGCAGAAAAAAATCCAGCCTGCAAACCCTAAATAACGCCAAGGCCGGCTAAACTTGGCACCCGCGCTCCTGTCTCAAAGTGAAGGTATCTTCAGCGATATCACAAAGCGATCGACGCGATTGTGAGATGGAAAACCGCAATAAAGTTTAAATATTTAAACATTGTTGCGATTTCTCGTTTTTCGATTTTTCATTTTTTCGTCTCGAATTCCCGATTTTTCAGTTCGTTTTTACGATTTCTCGCCCTGAATTTGCGTTTTTCCATCTCGGTGTTGCGCAGTGGAGCTGGCCCCGTGTATTCCTATGG
Source organism: Capitulum mitella (assembly GCA_030062745.1). NCBI lineage: Eukaryota > Metazoa > Arthropoda > Thecostraca > Pollicipedomorpha > Pollicipedidae > Capitulum > Capitulum mitella. The sequence goes on from CP099845.1 coordinate 17,408,532, forward strand.
ACGTAACATTTTCCGGTGACGGAAAAGCGCAAAACTGAGTTGAAAAATCGCAAAATCGAAGCGGAAAATTGGAAAACCGCGCAGTGGAGCCTGGCGGTAACACGTATCATTTCCGCTGGAATTTTGGGATCTTCGAATGGTTCTTGATCCACACAGAACGATTACATTCTGACATGGGCAGAGGCGTCGAACGCATCATTTTCCAAGTTCGACCAAGCTGTGGAAGGCGTTTTCAACGTACTTCTCTAACATTTTCGTAAATGATGCTAGAAACCAAGTCCCTTGTTTCTTCCGGACTTCAGCCAAATTCAAGGAGCTATGCGTCATTGAATATGACTCTTTTATTTCGGGAAATTTGGCATGTTTCAGCCCCAGAATGGCAGTCATTGGAAAGAACGTCAGAGTGACGTTAGGTGACATGGTTTCTGACTTGTCTTTGTTGAACTTGAATTTGTTGTTTGGCTTTCAGGAAACTTATTTGTATTTGGATGATTTAACGGAACATTTCGCGTCCTATGAGAATCACTGACCAAGGGCATAAGAGCGGAGGGAGACATCACCTCCATGTTTTCAAAAACTGAACATGAGCGCTATGAAAAAAACGGCTTTGTCCCCTCACCCCCTAAAACAAATCTGGATACTCCTGCGTCCCTGCCATTGTCAGAGACTCTTCGTCGTATGTGATGCCAAAAAAAGTGATTTAGTGCATGCTGCTATCGGTTTCTTCCATGTTTAATCGGGTTTTGTGGTTTTTACGACATTTCATATCTACATAAGACTATTAGACTGGGATACAGGCCGAGACCGCGAATGTGTGTGTTCAAAGTTTGATAACCTGTTGAAGGCCTGCTCTTAATCCTATTCCCGGCAGGGGCGGGGCTGAATCTGCCCCCCCTCGGCTTTTTTGCTTGCCAATTCCAGGTGTTTTAACGCAGCTTCACGAAACTTGGTGACTTTTCCTAGCTATTCTTTCTACGCGCTGTGACAAAATTCCACAATTCTACTTTGCTCAGGAGTGGAGCCAGGCCTGGCACCAGGGAGGCACCTCAGGCCATTTTTGGCCTTGTTGAGTGTAAAAGAAAAATGTCTGCCAAAAACAGAGTTTTTAAGATAGAACTTAAAACTTTATATGGATGTATAGCTAAATAAATGGGTAATTTGCACACAAAATTTTGTTTACCTGAAGTCAATTTACAAGGTCAGGTCAAGGTCAAAAGTCAAAATTTGTTTTTTTGCAATAATTTCGGCGCCGTTTTTTTTTCAAATGCCAAACCCGGAATACATATGACGTAGAACGATTCCCTCTACTTGTGGACCAAGTTTCAGCTTGATATCAGGTCGGGTCGCGGAGTTATGACCTAAAATGTCACTGTGCGTACCCTATATCGCAATAGCCATAAAATGACATTTTTGGAATAGAGTGAATTCAAATGATCGAACACGTTTACAGATAATATTAAATGCACATGAGATCATTCCAAGTGACCCCAAGGTCACTGGAGGTCATTTAAGGTCAAAGGTCACAAGTTGATCTGAGAAACGTGTGGCCATGACAGTTCCCCCTTTTTCATGTCCCTGGCACCGCCTAACTATATACAAACTGCTAACATTATACAAACATTGTAATGCAATTTTTACTTCTTTAGCATAGCATGACTAGCAGAAGCCAAAAAAGTGTTTTTACCTTTTTTGTTCATTCATTTGTTGGAAAACTAATCCTCCTATTTTTGAAACCCTGTGAACGCCCATGAATTTTCTCAAAATTTCAGATTTGCGGACCCATGGTAAAAGCCCTATCCATAATCTCTCGATTCATGCCAGTTTCATTGAAATCGGTCCATAAACAACGGAGTTATAAGAAGTCCAAAAGTACCCCCCATTTTGACATTTTTGCCCCCCTGTATCCCTAAATTTCGAAATTTTGAAAATTTCTTTTTATAAAAATGTAGTTCACGTCACGGCAAATCCACTGCCGTTTGTTGCGATGAAATCGGACGAGTAGCTCTCGAGATCTCAGGGGGGCCGAATCTGCCCCCCCTGCCGGGAATCGGCCATACCGTCTAGCCCTCCGGGAATAGGGTTAAACGGGCTTGAAAATTTTTTTCAGGTATAATGCAGATCGCCAGGCCATTTATTTCTGTAGAATTTCAGTGAAATCAGAGAAGTTTGCCATATGTCATCGAATGCCTTATCGGAGATTATGTTGACAGTTCTGGCAACTTCGGATCATATGGGTATCGATGGAAACAGCGTCAAAAGTTATGTTGAGTGATCAGGATCGGTGGAACTTCTGCGGAGATTGTGGGGGAGGCAAACATGATTTTTGCCTCGTTTCTTTCCGTACAGCGCCATAAAACTAATGCTAAATGTTATTGTTGTTACAGTTGCTCTCCTGCCCCCCTCCCCCCGTTTCAACGCCCCTGTGAGTGGCATGCTTTCTTACTGCTTGAGCTGTTGCGTTGGCTTGCAGTAATGAATTTGCATCTTTTTGATTCAACGGACATTTTATGTACTTTGAGAACCACTGACTGACGCAATGTGAGTCGAGGTGGGAAGTCGAAGGCAACTTGGTGTAATTTAATATACATGCTGAATGGTGTTTGGGGCTTTCAGAATAATCACTATTCACACAGGCCTGGTGAAATCGGACATGGGTCGAGACGGCAAAATGTGTCATCTTCATGTCCGTAAAGTTAGCCACAGGGCAAAAGTCGAAATCGAAGTGAAAAGAAACATCCCAGATTTTGAACTGAGGTGAAGCGTCACACCATGACCTGTGTTTGCGTATGCCATCTTTGAAGTCCTGGGTTTGATTTGAAGAAGCCATGGTGTTCTACAAAAGTCGTGATTAGGCCTGAAGATGATACTCCAGATTTTGATCTGAGGCAAAGGTCAAGTCGTGACCTGCGTCAGCCGAAGGCCCGTACGTAAATGGTGTTGGCCGTCCTGGCTTTCATATCAATGGGCCATGGCGCTTTTCAAAAGCCTTGATTAGGACGGAACACGGCCCGATCACACGGATTTTGACCTGAGGTCAAGGTCAAAATGTAACCTGTGCTGGAGGAAAACCCTTGCGAGATTTATCGGTGGCGTCCACGCTTTGGTATGAATAGGTCAAGACGCTTTTTAAAAGTTGTGAAGTCGTGATGAGGGACAAAAACGGTACCTCGGATTTTTGCGCGACGTCAAAGTCAAACTATGATCTGTGCCGGCCGAAAACCTTTGCGTGATTTATCTTTGGCGTTCTGGTATTCCGATATTCTGGTACTCCCAGTTATGTTCTGACTTGATCTGACCTGATCTGACTTTCCTATGAATGGACCACGACGCTCCTCAAATGATGGAACGAAAACAGTAGCCCGGGTTTGGACCTGAGGTCACGTTTAAACGGTGGCCCGGAACGAAATATGACCCTCGCCCAACGCTTCCTCGTTATAGAAATGTCGTTCGAGCATTGTTGGAAGCCTTTACGTTGAGTGGTTTTAAAGTTCTCTGTCGTTGCCAATGTCGTCGCCGATGTCGTCGCTAAAGATAGAGCGGGGGGGGGGGGGCAAGCGACCGGCGCGGCCGCTACCCCGTCCCGGGTTCTAAGGAGAGAGCGAAGTGTTTCTTCGTGCCCCTCCCCTTTGGCATTTGGACGCCCTACCCGCCTGTCGGCGGGCGCGAAATGCAAAACCATTAACCGTCGAAGATGGGTAAGGGCATGGAAGCCATTTGCCAACGAATGCTGTCCGCTGATACAAAGGCTCACTCTTGTTAAAAAGCGCACATGTGACATCGTGCGCCCTTGTGATACAAGAACGGCGTCTTTATGTCAGAAAGACGCTCCTGTAACATCAGAGACGTAGCCAAGGCGGGGGTCATGGGGCCATGGCCCCTGGGCCAAGCGGTCTACAGTAGATGTATAGCGAGTTTGGAGGAATACGTAATAGTGATCACATATATGTCGCAAAAAAATCATTAAAGGTTTTTTCTGTGCTCTAAGCATGAGGCAAATTACACAAATTTGTTGTTTTTCCTTATAAATTTCGTACCTGCCAGTGGCTCATGACAAAAGTTGACATTTGGCCCTCCTCCCCCCCCAGAAAAAATCTGGCTACGTGTCTGTGTAACATCCAGGAAACGGCCATAATATAGCCCATGTGCGCCTAGTCCTTAAAAAGGTGCCATCACAAGAGAGGTATATGACGCAGACAAGACACAGGACACAGAAACACCCTTGTGATGGTGCATGGTCGCCTTGGCGTTGAAAAGGCTCCCCTGTGACACAAAGGAAGCGTCTCTGTGAGGGGATGCCCTCAAAAGGGCGTCCAGCTAATATCGAGGCGGCGACCACGGTATAAATCTGTAACATGAGCTCTCCTCGATATCCATCTACGGGCTATCTTTTTATCAGTATGACCCCATGTGACACAGGGGCGTCCCTTCGATAGCAGAACATTCAAGGGGCGTCCCTTTGATTAATCATTGTGCATTATTATTTGAAAGGGTACCCCGGTGGCATCGAAAGGGCATCAACATTGTAGTATATGTAACCCATACTATTCAAAAGGCGCCTCTGTGACACTAAGGAGGTGCCCTTGCGATGGGGTAATGCATCCCTGTCTTCCAAAAGCGCCCCTGCGATGAAGTATGGAGGCCCGTTGTTTAACACGTGCAGTGGAAGGGGGTTTTGCACTAACGCGCACTGGAAGGGGGCACAAAAGTGCTCCCTTCGATCTCGGGAACGAAAAGAGCTACAGAAATAAAATTTTATGGGTAGAGTAGAACTATAAAATTTTACATGGTGTGCGACTTCCATGGCCCTAGGACAATTTGTTCAGGTTCAAATAGGGTCTAAAAGGTCAGCTGTGGACACTTTCTCGATCCGTACAAATCATTCCGTATGGCTTTTCGAACGAAACGAGGCAAAGGATGCGTGTTCGAGCGTTAAATCGTGGAATACGACAATTTCCATTCACCTGGCGTCTTGACTGGTTGTTTCGGGCTGAGGTCATGTCAGGTCATTGACCATTTCTCATTTTTTGCAGATTAGATTTCGAGCAACACGGGATACTGGCGCAGCTTGAGTGCAAATGATCGCGCTAAATGCATCTGTTGGTGTATTTTCTGTGAAGATAGCCAATATTGGTACATATGATCACTTTTAGCGTTTACTAACCTCCTCAAGATTAAAAGAAGTGAAGTGAGATCATTGACCTTTGATGAAGTTTTCAGCCCAAAGTAGATTTTATGTCAACTATCTGCGCTAAAGTCGTTATGAATCCAGCAGCTACACGATTAAATTGCCATAAAACGTAAAAACTGCATATATATATATATATATATATATATATATATATATATATATATATATGTACATGCATATATCAATGTGCCAAACGTGTTTTTATTAGCGCATATGAATGCATATTTCATACAAATCGACATGTTCCAAAGCAAATCTAGACCAGGCCACAAAATAGTCAACCTTGACCTTTGATGGCCTTGACCTGCACTGACCCTGATATATGTAAACGTATCAGATTGCCAAACGTGTTTTTATTGGTGTCTTTGAATACATATTTCATACAAATTGACGTGTTACGAAGCAGATCTGGACCAGCTCACAAAGAAGTTGACCTTGACTTTTGATGGCCTTGACCATCACCGATCCTGGTATATATAAGCTGATCAGTGTGCGCGCACGTGTTTTTATCGGGGTCTTTGAATGCATATTTCATTCAAACCGGTATGTTGCAAAGCAAATCCGGACCAGGTCGCAAGATAGTTTGCCTTGACCTTTGATGGACATGACCTTCACTGACTCTGGTATATGTAAGCGTATCAATGTGCGCACACTTTTTATTAGGATCTTTGAATGCATTTTTTCATACAAACTGACATGCTGCGAAGTAATCTGGATCACTTCACAAGCTGGTTGACCTTGACCCTTGATGACCTTGCCCTTATGCCCCAATGATGTCGGCTGATTATGTTCAAACAGTAATCTTACGTAGAACGCTAGTTCCCTTTCGCAAAGTTCCGATTTGTCAGCGATACCCGTTCTTTTCGTTATGTTTATTTGACTGCAAATGCTTCAGACTTCGAAAATTTTCGATTTTCGATTTTTTGCGTCAATCGATGACTTATTTGATTGCCAAAAATGTCACAAAGTAGCAGCGACCAGCTTCCGTTGTTGAGATTTTCAGGAAAAACGGGTGGGCGAGCACAAAAGTGCCCCACCCCCCTTCCAGTGCGCATATTAACATGAGATCCTGTCACACCGAGGAGGCACCTTTGGAATGATACACGGGTGCCCTGCCCTGTTCAAAACGTGGTCTTGCGGCACCAAGAAGACGCCTTTGCGATTAGGTATCGGTGGAATATGCCTACGCACACCGATTATCCGACCCTAAAGCCTCAGCTACTTCCGGAATATTTATGGCATGCCAGCAAGTCGAAGCCTAGTGGTGGGTGGCTAGCATCTTTCAAGCATCCTATGAAGCGTCGCGTAACGAGGATGGACATTTTTTGGTGTTTGGGAGGCCACGACACCCCTAAATAGCATCTTTCGTGCATTTTTTTCGTTTTGGTCTTTACGGACTTATATAGTAGGACGTTGTTTATTGTCTATATCACGCTCGTAACAGTTTGTTAGATCTTTCCATACGGCTTTGTTCATTAATGCATGATTGGTTTTCAAGTTGCTGTTATTCGAGGAGAGGTCCCCTGCTTTACTTTTATTTACTTGAGAGAACTGATACTTTGAGGTGGAGTTGGCATTTCCCATGCCTCAGCTTTCAACCTTTCTGGGACTTCCGAACTTTCTGGGACAGGAGATGGTTAAGCCTGTGTGTCGTGTGCAATGCAAACGCTCGACGTACTCCGGCACGCGCGTCAGGTGTCTGAGAGCGCGACACGCGTGACAAGCGGCGCCGGCCGGACCTCGCCGTGAGGCGTTCAGCCCCCGGCAGCTCGCCACTCCGGCGGCGCCACTGTCGAGTCCGGACCATCGCCGACGACGACGACGGCACGCGCTGTTGCCGACGTACGTCGGCTATTGATCGAAGCTGGCGTGCCGCCGCGGCCGCCGGTGGCGGCACGCCGACCAGCTGTGCTCGCGTGGGCCGGGCACGGGCCGGAGCGGGCAGCACGCCGCCGGCTCTTGACCGGAGCACGGCCGCCGGCCACACCGAGTCACGCCGCCGTCCGCAGTTCACAGGTAAGACCACTCAGCAGCACGCCACCACGTGCAGGGCAGCTCTGATGGCCACACTCATAACACTGGCCTTTTCGGGAATAGAGGCGTGTGGAGATGGTAGGTACGTCACATGCTGGCAAAGGGTGTCTTTTTTACGTCGTCCTACAAGCTTCGAGACTCTTATCCTCTGGTGGTAAGAAAAAACAATATTTAGAATGACAAACCGGTGCTGTCGAATTTCCTACCGCATACCTAAGCGGAGGTGAGTTTTGCTGTTTTTCCTCGAGTGAGGGCTTTGAGTGCAGACGGACAGGTCGGAAGCTGTCTTATTTACACTTTTCCTACGGATGTCAAGGATCTTCGTATTGCAAGGCTCACACGATTACGATATGGTGCTCGTGCCCTTACCCATCATTAGTCGGTGGGACACGTAACGCAGTGATCTTTTAGTCCGCAACATTTTGAGGTCCCTTTTTATGTATTATGCATAGAAAGCTGCCCGATTTGTGTCACCTTTGCAAAAAAGAAGCTGTGACTACGGTGTAGCGGAAAAGTTTTTTTTTTATCCCATGTATCTTCTCCGGTCTTTTGATCGCCAGAATATCTGGAGTTTTAGTGTTTCAGTCTTTGCGTACTATTTTTTATTCATTTCCGAGCAAGACGCTACAAAAAGTGCAATTAGGGTGACCGTGCCATATTTGCGCCGCATGATGTGGCTAATTGCGCCAACATAGAAACGATACGAAGTTCCAGGTACTTTTGCGGCGGCAATAGGGATGATGAACCACGATTTGGTATATCATGAACAGTTCCACTTGTTATTCTTTCTACCATTACTTCCCAGCAGGCTGGGAGAGGTGCTCGGCCCCCAGCAAGACGCTGAGCAGATCTCGTGGAGGTGGCCACGTAGACGCATCCAATGGGCTTAGGTTTCATACCTCTGTCGTCATTTGAAAATGTTTCGTCCTGAACCTTATTCCATGCTCCTGCCCGATACGTACGATTCCGTGGTGGGGGGGGGGGGCAGATTCTGTCCCCCTGTATTGGTTCACTGGTTCGATTTCCTAGTGGAAAAACGTGCTTGACATTGTGTAGCCAGATCTTCGTTTCTGAGAAAGACATGTCGAAAATCGTTTAGGAGAGGTGATATGAAGGTCAAAATGTCGGTATGTATAGGGGTTTACTTATACGAGTTCTCTGATCACATTTCATGATCAGTTAAGTCCTACTTCATAACCGAAAATGGATAGGCTCATCACATATGTTAGAAGTCGATTGTCAAAACTCAGGCGTATCCAGGACACATAAAGAAATACATATTTTTGAGAAATTTTGATTAATTTTGCAGCATGTCTCGAGTCTGGCGAACTTGTCTGTGTTCGGAAAACATTGCCATATGTGTCACATGCCATGTCATTTACTTATCACAAGTGACAATAGGCGGATCCAGATACCAGAAAAAGAGGAGTTATAACTACTTGGTGACAGCTGTGTTCCATTCCGTAAACGGAGTCATAATTTCTCAGGAATAAGAAGAAACAAGACCGTCTTTTACATTACCCCGGAACCGCCGCTGAAATTTTTACTAAAATATATGACATCTTGTCGTAATATACGTGAAGCTCACAAAACCAATCATGCCTACATGTCTGTTAGGCCACTGAACATGTTACTCGACGAACTGAACATGTTACTGAACTTCACCCGAAAACCGACGTCTGGAGACGCGTTTGTATGTGTGTATGCAAGCACGCAGTATATGTGGGTGAATTCTGAGCGCCAGTTAGGTTGAAGATGTCTTTATCGCAATGAGTCGTTTCTTTTCTTATTTTTTTCTTATTATAGTCAATTCCTAGGAAAAGTAAATGTAAACTTCTTTTACATGCTCCTGGATCCGCCAGTGGCCAGTAGTTTTCTTAACAATACTTGGCATTGTGCACGTTAGCAATATTTCCGTCTTTTGAAGTGGGTGTGACATTACGAAGGATATGGAAGTGGTACATAGCCACATCGAAGTGCACGATCTCCAGAAAGCGCGATATTTCTCGAACATTCCTCCCAAAAATGTGTCCTGGAACAGCCACTGGAAGAGCAAAATTTTCAAATTTTGCCACAACATGTCAAAAACATGTTGAGGAAAACGTAACCAAGTTTCAAGAGCCAGCTTCCAAACGTCCAGGAATGGTGAGGAAAAAAACTGGATGCGGCAGAATCTTCCCCCAAGCACGGAATAGTGTTAAGTCCGAAAATAAAAGGGTCCTGTTTTTTATATGTCGAAGTAAGTTCACAGGGATCCTATAGATTGTGGGGTTTGAGAAAGGCGCACTTCCCACTTTAAGGTTTATTTTAGCATGTCAGCTGGGGAGCGAATTCCTACAGTGGCAGCTAAATCCCCAATGAGGAGGTACACAGTGAGGTAGCCTGGCTCCAAATGGCACAGCGAGCGTGTTTAACGCCGAGCCACCTCCGCCAAACGAATTGGTCAAAATATGAGAACACTTACCCGCAAGACTGATGGGAGATCCTCGTTCCATGGGTGTCGCCAGTATTCTCGATCGGAGGGCTGCCTGCGCGACTTGGGGGTGTTGATTAAATAACGAATGAGAAAAATGATGTTTTACGTTAGCTTCTGCATCCCGCGTGGACGACAAGCATTGAACGGGCTCAGTGGGGAGGGGGAGGGAGGGCCGCAGCCTTCCCAAGGAAGCTTTGGCGACGCTTTTACCCGTCATCCCCATCCTACATCCGCAATCCCGCCCACCCTCCTTTGATTCTCTTTAAATGGGTCCGAGACTCTTACGGAACAATGGAACAACCATCAGCACACCGTTCCCTAGCCTGCCTGATTGTCCTACTGACGCAATAGCGTCCGGCAAATGGTGGCACAAAAGATGTATTGGTTCCACCGGTTTCCGGGCAAAAGTTCGTCGGACTAAAGTTCGTAGGGCAATAGTTCGTCGGGCAAAAGTTCGTAAGGACAAAGTTCGTCTAAGAGAAAAATTCGCTTTGCAAAAGCTCGTATGGACAAAGTTCGTCTAGGAAAAAAGTTCGTCTCGCTCATGTTCGTATGGGAAAAAGTTAGTCCAGGACAAAAGTTCGCCCAACAAAAGTTCGCATAAGACATTAGTTCGTCTAGGACAAGAGCTCGTCCTGCACAAAAGTTCGTCTCGCATAAATTCGTCTAGGATGGGAGTTACTCTGGGACAAAAATGGGCAAAATTTTCGGTTTTCGCCTGGGGCAAAAATCTGTTCAGCAAAAAAGCCTGTCCGTCTCAAATGGTTTTCGCACGAAAGCCCGTAAGGGTAATGTATGTGTAGTCAGGAAAAATTGCCAGCCGCCAGACAACAGCTAATGGAATCACACTGGTTCATGAGGTTCTGAATCCACACGGCCGGATCCGGAATTGATCCCATTCCAACCTGTGCATATTCAACCTTAGCCATTGTGCACCGTATTGACCTGCCTGAGTCACAGGCGAGTCGGTAACCGGACCAAGGTTCGCACGTAAGCGGTTTGTATGGAAAAAAAGTTCGTAGCCAAAGGTGCATATGCATCAGCTTGGTATGGTGAAAGGTTCGTATCGGAAAAGGTTTGTGACGCAGAAAGTTCGAGCTGCAAAAGACTCATGTGGACAAGGTTCGTAGCAAAAACGTTCGTAGCAAAATGGTTCGTAAGGGAAAAGGTTCGTAGGGAAAAAGGTTCATAACCAAAGGTTGGTACGCATAGGCTCGTATCGGACAAAGTTTGTATCGGAAAAGGTTCGTTCCGGGTTTGCGCCGAAATCGTAAGCCTATGCCGAAGGCGCGGTATAGGATACTAAAGGCCGCAGGCCGATAAAGGCTTTTGGTTACGAACCTTTTCCCTTACGAACCTTCTCTCTTACGAATCTTTTTCCTACGAACCTACTGAAGTGAGGAACTTTTCCATTAGCGAGACGAACGTAGCCTAGACAAATTTTTGCCCTCGACGAACTCCTTTTCTATACAAACTTCTGCATGACAGGCTTTTGCTCTAGACAAACTTCTGCCCTATGCGAGCTTGTACCTTATACGAACTTTTGTCCCAGACTAACTTCTGCGAGAACTTTTGTCGCAAACGAAACTCTGCCCTAGGCGAACTTTTGTCCTAGACGAAATTTTGTCCTCGACGAACTTTTATCTTCGACGAACTTGCCCAAATCCACTGGGAAATGATGTTTGGGAGGGAGGGAAGATCTGGCTGACCGGCAGCACTAAGAGGCCACAACAATAATTTTGGCAGAATATTACCTCTACCCAGGGTTAAGGCCTATAGCATCGTTTCTGTTGAACGAAGTCCGTAGGAAATGCACTACTTAATTCACGGATTGTACCTTAGGGGAGAGAAGATAAGAGGGCCGATAAAAGGGGCTCTGCCGTCAGATTTCATCTTACCGGCATCTAAACAGTGCCCAGTGTAAAAAAAACTCCCGGCTAAATCGTCGACAGCAGAACAGTCTGCCTTTAGACCCCCCATGAGCCATTTACCCATCCCCCAACGAACGTCTTCAGCCCGGAGAATTCCTTACTCGCTGCGGAATATCAGCGCTACCACTGGCCTCGGGCGGGCTGGAAACGGTCATGAGCACTCCCTGGTGGTTAGTGATTTACAGCGGTTTCATACTTCGGATGCTGCCAGACAGCGCTGGTCGCTCACCGAGGAGCTCTGCTCGCCCTGTCCTCTTGAGACTCAATAGCCCTTCATGAATTAATCAGTCACAGCAAACTGGTTGCGAGTTTGAACTGGCAGACACCGGCGCTCCATCAGACGAGGTCGTGGTCCGTCTGGGAAACTGCTTTTGTCGCGGCGACACCAGCGACGTCTTGTCAAATAAACTATTGCCTACATGGCTGGAGATTTCCGAAAATCATTTGGAGAGGGAGGGAGAGTCCACATAGAGTTTCAGACCGCTTCCTCCCCGTCATTGTCATTGGGCTGATGTTAAAACCCCTAAATCTTAGGGTCTCCGGAGCCTCCGAACCTCCCGGGTTCGCCAGCCATGATTACCTATATTACAGGGTGGCCGCAAAATTACCAGTGGCCCCCACGATGGGGCGCTTGGGATGCGTCTGCGGTCTGCGACGCCGGCTCGGCCTTGTCGCTGGCTGCAGCTCCGGTCCGGTGATCGTACGCGTGCTCGCTAGTAATATCCCGACTGCCGGGAGCCGAAACCGTGATGTCCGTGAAGTTAGCAACGGAGACGAAAACGAAATCACAAATGGTGACATGTTTCGACGAAAATACGTTTTTAGGTCATATGGCATAACTTACGTATCTTTTTACGCAAGTCAAAGGTTTAAAAGGTTGTTACGTAAGTACGTGCTAAATTTACGCACCTTTTTACGAGTAGGTGGCGCCACCTATCACAAAGTAATGGACATCGATAGATAGAACACATAAAAGTCTAGGTGAGTCGTCCGCCGAAACTGACCTCAAGGTCAAATGTCAGAGATAAAACGAGTGTTGAAAATTTATGTGTCTTTTTACCAATAGCTGGTGCCACCTACCACCACGTCATGGACACTCAGAGATCAAGGTCAAAACAAGCATTGAAAACTCACTTACCTTTTACGAGTATGTGGCGCAGTCTATCACTTAGTGGTGTGCACCAACAGATACGGCACGTTACGGTCCAGGTGGGTCAACCGCCGAAACTGGCCTCAACTTTAAAGGTCAAGGCGGAAATGAATGTTAAAAATTTACGTACTCTCCTACCAACATGTGGTGACACTTACCACCAAGTGATGGACACCAATGGACAGAGCACATAAAAATCTAGATTGGTCATACACCGAAGGTGACCCCAAGGTCAAAAGCCAAGGTAAAAATGAGCGTTGAAAAACTGCGTACCTTTTTACGATTGGTGACCTCACCTACCACTACGTGATGAGCGCCAATAGACAGAGCACATACAGATCTTGGTGGGTCACCCGCTGAAATCGGCCTCAAGGTCAAACGTGAAGGTCAAAACGACCGTTGAAAACTCCCGTACCTTTTTTGCGAGCAGGTGGCACCACCTACCCCTAACCTACCTACTCGTTAAAACGAAATTTTGAACGCTCATTTTTATCTCGACCTTTCACCTTGAGGTCTTCCGGTGGGTGATCTAAACTAGATTTTTATGTGCTCTATCTATTGGTGCCCATCACTTAATGGTAGGTGGCGCCACCTATTGGTAAGAAGGCATTTGGACTGTAAGCACTCGTTTTGGTCTTGACGTCACACCTTGAGGTCAGTTTCGAGGGATGATCCACTTAGATTTTCATGTGCTCTATCTAGTGGCGTCTATCATTTAGTGGTAGGTAGCGCCACCTACTTGTAAAAAGGTACGTAAATTTTCGATACTCATTCGTACCCTGACATAACTGTCTGTATCCTGACATACTCGTAAACGGTACGTTGTCATTTTCGTATACGCTCATTTTCAATGAACTTGCACCCTGGGTCAATTTCTGCGGATGGCCAACCTAGATTTACGTGTGTTATCTATCAGTGTCCATCACGTAGTGGTAGGTAGCACCATCTACTGTTAAAAAGGCACGTAAATATTCAATACTCGTTTTGATCTTGACGTTTGATCTTGACGTTAAATTCGCCGGATGACCCACCTTTCATGTGTTCTCTCTATTGGTGCGCATCACTTAGTGATAAGTGGTGCTACCTACTCGCAAAAAGGTACGTAAGCTTTCAACGCTCGTTTCCACCTTGGCCTTTGACCTCGAGGTCAGTTTCAGCGGATAACCCCACTAGATTTTTATGTGCTGTATCTTTTGGTGTCCATCACGTGATGGTAGGTGGCACCACTTACTGGGAAAAAGGTACGTAAATTTTGAGTAAACGTTTTGACCTTGACCTTTGACCTTGAGGTGAATTTCGGCGGATGATCCACCTGGGCTTTCATGTGTTCTGTCTACTGGTGCGAACCATTTAGTGGTAGGTGAAGCCACCCATTCGTAAAAAGGTGCGTAAATTTTCAACGCATGTTTTCACCCTGACTTTCGACCTTGAGGTCGACTTTGACTAGTTTTTTGACTCATCTAGTTTTTTATGCGTTGTTTCTATTCGTGCTAATCACGTTGTGGTATGTGGTACCATCTACTGTTAAAAAGTACGTAAATACTCTGGTTTTGATCTTGAGGCCAATTTCGACTGATGACCCGCCTACATTTTGATATGTTGTATATATTGTTGGCCATCATGTGGTGGTAAGTTGCACCACCTACTGGCAAAAAGACACGCAGATTTTTAACACCGTTTTGAACATGACCCATGACCATGGGGTCAATTTCGATGGATGATCCATTTGGACTTCCATGTGCTCTATCTATTGGTGACCATCACGTAGTGAAAGATGAAGCCACCTACTCGTAAAAAGGTACGCAAATTTTCAACATTCATTTTTACCTTGACCTTTGATCTTGCCAATTTCGGCAGACGGCCCACCTAGACTTTTATGTCTTGTATCTGATGGTGTCCATCACGTAGTGATAGGTGGCACCACCTACTCATAAAAAGGTACGTAAATTTTGAACATTCGTTTTGGCCTTCACCTTTGATCTTAAGATCAATTTCAGCGGATGACCCACCTAGACTTTCATGTGCTCCATCTGTTGATGCGTGTCACTTAGTTACAAGTGGCGACATCTACTCGTAGAAAGGTACGTAAGTTTTCAACGCTTGTTTTCATCTTGACTTTCGGCCTTGAGGCCAATTTCGGCAGGTAGCGCACCTATTTTTTTCTTGCTCATTCTATTGGTGTCTATCACGTGGTGTTTGGTGGCACCACCTACTAGCAAAAACGCACGTAAATTTCTAAAACTCGTTTTCACCTTGACTTTAGACCTTGAGACCAGTGTCGAAAAATGACCCAACTAAATTTTTACGCTTTCTGTCTATTGGTGCCAATGACTTCGCGGTAGGTGGTGCCACCTGTTCGTAAAAGGTACATACCTTTAGGGCGCTTCATTTGACCTTGGCCTTTGACCCTTTTACCTTAGGTGAAAACAGACCTGGAATTCGTAATCCCTGGATGCTATAGGATCTAGAAACGTGTTTTCGTCGAAATATGGTTAAACGAAATGGTTACGGGCCATGGTTAAAAACGTGTTATAGAGGGCCTTGGTATAGAGGGCAGTACTACCGGGGGCACAAGCCCCCTCCCATTCTGAGCACCTGGGGCGGTTTCCAAAAGAAGGGAACGTACGTTACATTGTTTATGTGCTGAAATTCCATGTTTTTTTTCCGGGAAGCCTTTTCACCATAGAAACAGTATTAGTTGGTAAAATAATGACATAAAATCCTGAAGTGCATTTTCCCAAATTTATCTCCATGAACATATGGCAATGGTGTCCGGGAAAATCAAACACCACTCCGCTGGACATGTACTGAGCCATTCAAACAGAACTGACTCATGAAAAGACCTGGGCTGGTCCCTCCCCGGGTGCGTCATGGGCGCGGCGCATTGTGGTGACTGGCGGAGGGGATGGGAACGGTGGAGAGGTGTCAGTTGCATCCTGCGCAAATGCTGTGTTGGCAATAACCGACATTGACGTGTCCTCAACCTTTAAGACTATCGGCAACGATCGATGTTGACGTTCCCTCAGCCTCGAGCCGGGAGTCATGGGTCTCCAGACTCCAGCCCGGATGCTGGAGGGCCATAAAGACAGTGGCGTTCGCTGTAGACATCAGTATCAGCAGGCATCAGCAGGAACGCAGCCATGATTTGCGTGAGGCGGGTGGTCTTTATCACATGGTACACCTGAAGATTCTGAATACAAAGGTATATTATTTTTTATTTAAAAAATATAATATATCAAAGACATCATGTGTAATAATGGCCGATTTCCGGAGATATCTGGCCATTTGGGAGGGTCAGTTGGTCCCTCTGATTGCCCTCAAGCTACGCTATCGGACATCAGTAACCATAGACCTCAGTACTGTTAGCCTGCCCGTCACGAACGAAACAGGCTGCCACCACTGGCGATATATGCCAGCTGCTCATTCGCCGTCGACTTGAATTTACAAGCAAGGCACTAACCATTCGACCCGAACAGCCTGAATGTGCGAAACGTAATGGATGGTCTGGCATTGGTGTCGCTGTGCCACACACTCACGTAGCTCTCACGTACGCTGGAGCATTGGAAATGTTGTTGCCATACAGCTCGTACCTCATGAACATTATCATTACGAATTATGTTGCATTAGGTAGCTTCGATGACCTGAATCGCCCCAGGGAATGAAAAAAAAACAGTCAGTGTGGGCCCATTCTGCGCACGTCTAGTCAAGAAGTCGCTGACAGCCAGTAAAACTATTTCGACGTGGTAGTCATATTTCTTGTCTTAAATAATGAACATATATACATGTATCTCGCGACTGATGACGACTTTCGGCATCTGCTCTTGGACTTCTGCGGAATCTGAACGGAATGCTTTGATGAAGGGGATGGTGCTACGGGTGCGGCGACCCATCCCCGGACCCCGCCGCAGTCTCGATGTGGTGCTTCACTGGTCACGGTCACAGGTCACCGACTGGCTCCCGGGCCAGCCCTGGCATCGCCAGCCAGCCCTGGGCCGCATTCTTTGTTGTTATTTATTGGTGTTTCTGGGCGCGCCAACTACTGAGGACAGTCGCATTCGCCACGCCATCGTCCGTAATGGCGACATGGTGCTAACGTTTTGGCATCGAAGGCTACTGGTTCCGTTACTTTCGTCGCATTTCCACTAATTTTCTGTAAGCGGTTGCATTTGATGGAAGTCAGCGTCTCAGGGAAGGCAACGTCTGAAGAAGATAGTCGACGTGACCTTGGAATTGCCAGGGGTGTGCAGCACCGGGGCCAGACGCCGCTCCAGTGATCCTGTTGGATCAGGATGTCGGAAACGCTGCTCCAGTGATCCTGTTGGATTAGAATGTCGGAAACTGTGCGCCAGTGGAATGTTTGACGTTTTAGCCGGTTCGATTGTGTCCCTGCTTCCTGTGGCGCAGGTCCAGCGGGAACCGGTACCAAAATGGAAAACGGACTCGGATACTTATGAACAGGTTCTGCTAACAGGGGACGCGGTTCTAACACCCGCAGCGGCTGATACCAGCTCCGAAAATTCACTCTCAGAACACGTTCTCTTCATTCCGAACAGCCGGCTGCCACGAAGTGACTGAAACCGCTGCTGACTTCCCACCATATGTCAAGTCAGGAGCCAATTTGATGGCCTGTCTTTACGATAAACACTCCGAATTGGATGTTGTAAAACATGTTATCTTGTTATCCAAAAGTTCAAACCAATCTAGCAGATACCTGACGGGTCCCTGGGCACCGCAATCCATCGCTGTGCTAATTGGGACTCTAACTCTCACCGCACCGATGGATGACACTCATTTAATAACAGGGTGCTTTGGTGGCACTCCGGGAATTACTCGCACTGGCGGGGATTATATTTTCCCCTCACTCTCCTGATCTATTCAACGGTTGCGACAAAATTTTGTGAAAAGGAAACCTGTAGAATGATCTTACAGCTCTCCGAAGCTGAATTACCCAGTATGAAAAGTTGTGAAATGTCGAACCGGTAGGGCTCTTTCCAAATTTATTGAACTGATTACAGCCAAATTCTGTAATGCGAGGTGGACCTAAGTCAAGCGAAACGAGATCGAGCAGCATTAACATTAAACAATGTTATCCTTTTGTCAAAATCAAGGGTAGCACAGTCTGGTTGGTTGTTGGTAGGCAGGCTACCCCTATATATTCGTAAGTCAAGCGACGTGCTTAGGTGACCAGAAGTCATCCGAGGTCACCCGAGGTCAGCAAAGTGCATTCTAACGAAATGCAGAGTTCTTTCGGGTAGATCTGGAAAAAGGGAATGTTGCGTTTCGGCTAATGGACTGTGGATGACCAACCTAACCCAGCTTTCCTATGTTTCGACGCACCTGCATTCATCATGCAATCGAGGTCCCCACCACATTTCTGTATGACCCGTTTACAAGACGCTGCACTTTCAATACCTGACCTTGGTTGACCTCGATTGGCCTAACCTAGGTCACTTATGGCTTTGCACTCAGTCAGTAGAATCACTCCCAACAAAGCTCTGTGGAGACCGCATGATTAAATCTGCATGAAAAGAACAGAATGCTTATGTTCACCATTTAATTTTGGTTGACCTCGATTAACCTGGCCCCGGCTGCCTGCGCCACTTTGCTGCTAATTTACGACAAGGGCCAACTCTTCACAATGTTTTGTAGCTGGATATCAGGCAGAGCATATTTCATAGGCAACGCGATGCCAGACCTACGGCCCAGCACGCTTACGGCCGTCCGCCGCCGCCGAAAGATCGGCCTCTCGACTGGCTTCTCGACTTTGTCGGACTGTCGGGAAAACTTTAAAATTTCAGACAGCATGAGATGCGCTAGGAGCTTAGCACGAAGTAGACAAAATGCGCAAAATGAAATGCACGAAATGCACGAAATGCTTTTTCTTCCACAATGCACTTTAGCGTTGTTACGGCTAAAGTCATGCCTGAAAAGAAACAGAGGAATGAACAGTCTTTACCACTTTACCGCCAGTAAATACGGCGAAAACAGTTCTCAGACCCTCCAAAACTTCCCGCCTCCTCTTCTGCCACGTCACGGGGCGGCGAGGCGTGACCTCTGCCGGGTCGAGGTCGTTGAACTCGGCCAGTCGGCCTGACGGTCTCCGGGACGTCGGGCGCTCGGGGGGAGGGGGTGGGGCCGTTCCGGGGCGCAGCTCGAGGCTCAGGTACGAACTAGGCGCCGGTACAGCTGACACATCGCGGCCGCTGCCCGCCGCCGCCCGGTATGTGAGGAGGTTCGCGTTTTTGCGGCGTCCGCTCAGTCCGGTCGCGACCAGCGACGAGACGCGCACGGAAACGGGCCAACCCCCAACTGCCCGCAACAGAACCCGGTCGGCGCCGGACGACGTTCAGTCACGTGCTTAGGGCACACATGGGCGCGCCTCGTCGTCAGCGAGGAATGTGCATAGTCACGGAGCCGACAGCCCGGCCTGCGGCATCGGAAAGGAGCCGAGGCCCAGGAGAAGTTGAATCGGTATATTTCTATGTCCATGCCCATTGCCCAGCCGGCGGCCGGGGTTACCTCCGTCTGCGCCGTGCGCGTCGCTAATGCATTCCGGGACCGGTTTTACTGTCGGTCGGCGGCGGCGGCGGCGGCGGCGGCGACCGGACAGCGCGGCCCCGCTCAGTCGCTTCTGTCGGCCGTACAGCGGCCGACGCGCCGTGCACCTGACGGTGACCAGTGCGTGCTGAGGGGGAGGCAGGGGAGTGTCAGCGTTAGTCTGCCCTGTGAGTGCGACGTGCTAGCATTGTGCCGCCGGGGCCGGCCGGGCGAGTTCAGGTGTCACGATGATGTGCACGATCGCTAGAACGTTCGAGGAATCCCGATCTCCGGCTGCCAGCGTTCCGTCGCTGGACGACAAACGCCGCCGCCGGGTCGCGAACGACTGCCGCTTCCCGCCAGAGTACCGTTTTCCCTGTCTCCCGCTCCGCTTCACTGCCCTGCACCCGGGTGACGGCACAGGCGGGGCACCGGCCCCTGAACACACCAACCCCGTCTGGGTGGCCGGCTCGTGAGGACTCCGCTCCCCCGTGTCAGGGACCGATCCCAGAAGACAGAACGGCCCCTTGTCTCGGGACAGGTCCGTGGGGTCGTTCCCTCCGCGCCCCAGGTGCCCTGTTCCTCGCGCGGTGCGTGACGTGGGGTCTGACGGCTGCGCGCCAGGACCGCAGCCCGGGCCGGCCACAGGAACGTCCGGCCGTGCTCCGGACTCGAGGGCCCGTAACGAGGCGTAGTTACCGGGCGGGGCGGACGGCGCCCTGCACCGCCTGCGCGCCGTCCGCCGCCGCCCGTGCCGTCTTGTTTCCTGAGCGTGCACACTCAGTGCACAACGTCGGCTCGCGCGCGGCCCGTGCCGCTGCCGGCCCTGTGCCTGGTCCCTGCTCGGGAGCGGCCGCAGCCTGCATCTGACCGGCCTGCCGGGCAGTGAGCCGGCCGCCGCGCGGGATCGAACGGTAGTCGCCAGATTCGTCGCACTAGCGAACTGTCGCCGGCCGTCGCCGGAGGCCGGGCTGCGTTGCGTCGTCCGTTTCCGGCCGGCGGCTGGCCGGCTTGAACACCTGTTTGGTGTCTCGGCCACCAGGTGGCGGCAGAACCGGCTCCGCGACGTCACTGGACGGGCGTGAAAGTGGGCTCCTCGGCTGAGCCAGGGCCACCGGCCCGGCACAGGCGACCCGCCCCGCCCCGCCGGCGGCTTCCACTCACTCCAGCCGCCGAGTCGCCCGCTCTGCCACCGACACAGGCACGGCTCTGTGTGACGCAGAGGAAGACTGGCCGGGAGACTGTTTTGTCCTACTGGGAACCCGGGTCTGTCATACCGTGAGAGTTGGTCTGTTTGCCAGTGGGAAACGGTCCGTTTGAACGGGGGACTGACCTTGCTGCCCGGGAGGACGTGCCTATCTGACCGTGAGGACCTGTTTGACCGGGAGGAATGGCTTGTTGGACCATGAGAACGAATCCGTTTGATCGGGGCACTGATCATTCTGGCCGTGAGAACGGGTCTCTCTGAGTGCGAGGACGGGTCTGTTTGACCGAGGACCTGGGTCCGCCTGCGTCACTCGAGATCGGGCCCATTCCACTGGAAGGTGGCTTTGTTAACCAAGCGTATATAAGCATCCGCAGAATGGAATCGACCAGTCCGCAGTTTTGCAGTTTCCTGGCCCGTTCAGGCCTGTTCGAGTTGCATTGATGTGCTAATGGGTGTAGCAGCCCAGAGGGTAGAGATGGCGGTGTCCCTAACAATCTTGGTTAATTTGACATAGGCCCTGTGATGTGGCATGGAAAGAAGCAGACTAGAAATTTTTCAACCAGCCGTAAAAACACTCGCTCACCCGTTGGCCACTGATATAATATTTCTGAACTTGTTCTCCGACTGCAGCAAGAATCAGTGGCTGCTGGATCTACGCACAAGGGCGTCAATTTGTATTCTTTTGAGAGGGCCTTGGCCCACCCGAACGTTGGTCTGGGCCTCTCGGATGATGGTTTGGGCCCCTTTTTCCGTTGTTTCCGGTTTTTCCGGTTTTTATTTTCTGCCGGTTTTTAAGGGAAATGGACAAAAATAACGAGAAAACGGCAGCAAACTACAAGAGATACACAGAAAATATGGAATAAGACATAAACTGGAACACATACTTTTCTATCTATCTTCTATCTATCTTTATACACACACACACATATATATATATATATGTGGTATGTATACATATCCACCTATATTCGTGGGATACACGCAATTTTTATTTCAAAATCAGTAACAAAAACTTACAAATTTCTATTAATCAGAATAAAGTGGGCTAAATCCGTTAAGAAGCCCATATTTGGGGGGAGATTCGGTTGTCGGGCCCTCGGCTAGGCCCACCCAATCAATTACAGAAATTGGCGCCTCTGTCGACACACTCCCTTGCCCATCCGATTCTACGACCCCTGCTCGTCGTTCCAGCTCAGCCGTTGCGTATGGAGCCCGTATGAGGTGCCATTATCCGCGGGTTCCCCGTATTGGCGGCCGCGCAAATAGGGTGACGTCATGTGTCCGTGCAGGCGTGCAGGCATCAGGATATGGCGCAGCAGATTCAATATGGCTGGGGAAATTAGGTGGATTGGTCCGCCTGGACCCGGCCTGGCAGGTTGCGCAGCGACACGAATTTGAACTGTGAGACAGGTGTGACGGCCTAGCCGCGGGGCACCCATCTCCATATGTCGCCGACAGACGCCGTTCAGACGCCGTCCCGAACCGGGTCCTCCCCCAGCCACGTCCTCCTCCGGCGAGGGAGGGGACGTACTGGGTCCCCCAGCTGCGTCCTCCGCGGCTGGAGGAGGGCGGGCCGCGAGGGGAGATTCTCGAGGGCCATCATTGAACGTTTGGCGGCACAGGCTGCTGCGGTTGGCCTGTCGGACGCGAACCACGCGGCCAGATTTCCCTGACCCGGTCCTGTCGTCCCTGTCGTCGGTCTGCCGTGAGTGGCGTCTGTCGGTCTGCCGTGAGTGGCGTCTGTCGTGCGCCAGAGTCGGCCAGACGGCCGCGTCTCGCTCTCTTGAGGCCTCCGCGCCGGTTTTCTCCAGCTCGGGAGGCGCGCATTGTCGTCTTTTCTGCCGACTCACCGTTTACGGCCGGTCGCCAGATCGCAGAGGTCACCTGACGTCCTGGGGCCCAAGCAGGTGCAAAGCCTGTATCTGACCCATCTGACCCTCAGTCAGGAGCATAGCCAAGATTGTCCAAGCGATTACATCAAACCTATGACCCAGCAGTCGTTATGGCATTACGTTAAGAAATTTACCGGCTATTTCGAATTCCATCACGTTTTCAATGGAGAGCAAAGAGCCCGGCCGTCCTTTGGCTCGCCCTCGGGTCCAGCCATGGACGTTGCTGCTCGGTGTTCGTCGGCATAGTCTGTGTGGTGTGTGCCGAGGAAGCACAGAACGTTTGTTCGGGCAGCAGTCTGGCTGGACTGTGGTGATGGCAACTGTATGCCTAGTCAGTAGAGTCAGGGGTGTCGATTTGTATTTTTTTAGGGCCCTAGCCAACCCAATGTTGATTTGCCCCCCCCCCCCGATGTTGGTTTGGGCTTTCCCAGTATTTTCTTCCGGCTTTGTAAGGTAAATGAGTAATAAGGACGAAAAGAACGGCCGCAGCAGATAAGAGACAGGCAGAAATTAAAGAATAAACTCTAAAGAAGTGTATCTATTTATCTTCTGTCTATCTCTATAAACCTATATATACGGGGATAAACGCAAATTGTTGTTTGATAAATAGTAACAAAAAAAAAACTTAAAAGTATCCGTTGGTCAAAATATGGGCTAAATCCGTTGAGAAACGCACATTTGGGGGGAGATTAGGTTGTCGTGCCCTCGGCTCGCCCTCTCCCAATTATTTACAGAAATCGACACGCCTTGGTGGAGCTGACCATCGTTAGCTGAGCTCAGGGGCCTACCCGGGTTGGTGACAGTTGGCCCAGCTCCTACGTTTTTTTGTTTAACCAGTTTGCGTCCTGAAAGTGATCTCAGCGAAGCGTCTACGGCACGCTCTGTACACCCGGTCAGCCTTCCACTCTTCCATCTGGCCGGCCCTCTCGCGATGTCCCGTGCTCTGCCCTTCGCGACGATGTCCCGTTTCCTCCCTCCACTCCCCCCCCCCCCGATGCGAGTCGGTGGCCGCTCCCGACCGACCCTAGTTAAATGCCGTTCAGTGTCGGTGACGGCCGCTGGCGGCGCTAGTGTGGCCGGAGTAACGAACTGGCGGCGCGGCGCCAAGGCCGAACGCGGCCGGCGGCGCGGCGCGCCGACCGCCCGCTTTGTGCGGCGTCCCTGACCAAGCAGCGCTCCTCCCCAGCTCGAGCGGCGGCCGCGGCGGCAGCGGCAGCGGCAGCGGCCGCGGCGGCAGTGCTCGTGCGGTGCCCGCGCCCGGCTGACGTCACTGGGGCGCGGCCTGACTCACGAACCGTACCTGCCGCTGGTGCGCCGCGGCGAGCGGACTCAGAGCACTCGCGCCCAGTGTTGTGCGGTGGTGAACCGGTGAACCGTGCCAGTCACGATGGGTGCTCAGGCATCGCACGAACCGCTGGAGCAGAGCGTGGCGCGGGTAAGTAGTCAGCGGCGACGCAGCGTCTGCCGCTCCGTCGGCGGCGGCAGCGCGCCGATCCCAGCCCCGTTCACTGTTCGTCGTCAGATGTCCGTCCAAATGCCACCCCGTACAAGTGTCTCCGACTGTATCGGCGCTCGTCTGGATGTGGGGCTTCCGGCGAAATGGAGCGTTGTCACCTGTGAACAGCTGAATGGCTGCCAGCAGCCTCGGCTTTCACTGTCAACAGGGCGGCGTCCTCAGTAACTGACGGCTTTCACGTGTTCCAGATCATTCTTGTGTACATTGTTTTTCGCTGTGTCCCTGCTTTTAAGCCCAGTGTGCGCAACAGCTCATTGCCAATGTGGCATAAGACATAACACCAGAGGCACAGCGGGCGGGGGGGAGGGGGCGGGCCCGGACCCCCTTAGGCCTGCATTTTTTGTGAAAATCATTGCACATCGTCTTCCCGGCAGGTGGTTTTCGTATGATTTCAGTTCACACTGAGCTCCGCTCCCCCTCTCCCTTAGGAAAATTTTGGCTGCGACCCTGCATGACACAGCCTATGCTCGTCGTACCGACACCAGACGTAGAATCTGATCACCGTGAACATAAAATTATCTCCATCATCCATGTATTGGACCCTTGCAAATGTTTTGGTTGTGTTTATGATTGTGCGAGTGTCCCTGTGATTTTAAGGAGAACTGATGTGCAGAATTTTTACGTTCTGTGCTGTCCCACAAATGTGTTGTTTTACTGCTGAAGACTCCCGCGTTAAATGTTCACGATGATTGTGGTCCACTCAGCTGTACAACCTGACCATTAGATATGCATCTTCGCATTGTTGCTGTAGGGTGAAACAAACGTTCCAGTTTCTGTCCTGGTCCAGCTTCAGGCTACGTCCCTGGGAAATAGGGACGTAGCCAGGGGTGACCATGGGGGTCGTGTTCCCCCTGGGCCAAGTGGTCTACAGTAAATATTTAGCGATTTCTCAGGAATATGTAATCGTGACCATGTATGTCTCCTGCAAAAACAAAAATGTATCTTTTCTTGCACGTTAAACATGGTCAATTCCACAAAATTTCTGTTTTTTTCCTAAACATTCTGTCATATGCAGGCACGTAACCAGGATTTCCGTCATTGGTGAAGGGGCAAATGTCAAATTTTTCAATATGCGACGGACATATTACGGGAGTTATGGGGAAAACGGCAGTGCTGTGCAATTGACCTCGTATTTAATTCACAGGAAAAAAGATAATCACTATTCTGTATTCCCGCGAAATCGCTAAATGTCTAATGTAGTCTGCTCGGCTGAGGGGAGGGCATGGCCCCCATGGCCCTCTTGGCTACGTCCCTGGTCATATTCCAGTGGCATACGACAAAAATTTGACATTTGCCCTCCCCTTAGGAAATTCCTTGTTACGTGCCCGGTGGGGAACTGCTCTATTTCGTATTGTTTCCATTTAGCGGTGTGTCGGACTAGGCGTGCAGCGCAGGCTGCCTGTTAGACTGAGAGGGGGAAAAGTTCCGCGACAGTGACGTAGTTTCGGGATGTCCGGCAAGATGTCGTTTGGTTTCTTTCCGCGTAACATCATGATGCGTTGTGTTCCATTCCGCTATATTGGATGGAGGAGCTTTGCGCCTGTGCCCGCTGCCTCCGTTCTGTGGGCGCCTGTTTTCAGGAGGCGTAGCCTTCTACAGTTTCCATCAGCTTTATGTGATCTCAGTGCAATCGTGCAGTCATGTGGTTGGTGACTTCCATACGGCTGGCTAGGTCCACAGTTCGGAATGAGATGGACGGCACACGTGCGATGCTACCGTCCTGCCTCGGGCCCGGGCACAGAGTCATGCATCAGGTGCTTAAAAGAAAAGAGGGCTGCTCGCCTAGCGTGCATCCGGTCAGGCTTACATAACGCCGACGTTTCATGAAAAGAGTGGCCGATGCGATCTCGCATTCTAAAACCTGAGCAGTGCGGCGTGAAGAAAGCAGCACAATCCTTCCCGTTCGCATCACAGAAATAGAAGAACATCTGCTGACATATGGTTGTATTTACGTTGGGTTCTTATGTTATGCGCCTTTTTTCATAACATGGAAGTCTGGCAAACTTAGTTAACCCACATACGACCGTCGGTCCGTTACGATCATGCGCGACTGGGGGGGGGGGGCTGTTGGCCGCCCCCCCCCTCTAAGTCGCGAACAGTTGGTCGCACAATAAAAATAAACACACCGTTGGAAAGCTTGTAACGAGTAAAGCTCGAAATTGGGCTCATTTTTAGTTTTAGATAATATGTAAGCAATTTACGCCCTATATATATTTTCTCATAGCGGACTGCATGAGACCGAGAAATGGCCTGAATCTCAAGGGCTGTGACTAATAACGCATAAATAAAGGCACCAGCGCACAAGTAAAGGTCCTCAAATGCCGATACACATCTTATTCCTCGGATTTATGAAATATATACGCCGAAACGTCAAGTTAAAGACACGGAAATTCTCGCGCCGGCTGTCGGCGTGCGCCGCAACCGTATGCAGTCACAAATTGACGGAAACTAATTTTAGCTTTCCTGTATTTTCGCGAAAAAAGCCTATCCATGTAAATTTTATTGATCTTACTGGTTCTTGTGATGGTTTTCTATGCTCAAATTTTGGGAAAATTCATTAGTTACCAATCTACACAATTGGCGGAGCTTTATTCGCGAGAGCCTGTTTATTTCCAAACTATGCAATTTTTTAAAACTTTTTGAGGTTCCTGGTATTACTCCCGTCTGTGCAAGCTAGTTCTGCCATTTTCTACCCATTCTGAGTAATTCATCACCGATTTTGACGGTGGTACATTTTGGCTCACTACAGTTATTCGTGACCTGACCTCAGGTCAATGGCTGGAAGTCATTTATACTTTGCCCAATGACGGTAACTAGATGTCTGCTTCACCCCACACTAAAAATGTTGTGAAATATTCCGTCAATTTCCGAAAAAACGACGACATGTCATAAAAATGGGCTTGACCTTAGGTCAATGACCCGGAAAATTCCGAAAAATCTCAGGTAAGAGATTTGTTGCATCTATCAGGATCACTAATCCCTGAAAGTATTATTGAGATATCTTGCATTCCGAAAAAGTTGCAGGGCGCTAAGTTTTCTTGGACATAGGTCTGTTTGACCTGACCTGGGTCAGCCACCTGACCTGACCTGAGATCAAAATTTTGACACAAGATGTAAAAATGATGAAGCAAAAGGTACACAAAGTTTCGTGACTCTGTGTTTGTTCGTTTTCTCGCAATCCCAGAAAAACCTCAGGGGGGTTGTCAACAGCCCCCCAGTCGGGGGCGGGTTAATGTTTTGGGAGCCATTTCGGTGATGCCATAGCTTGTGAAGGCCCTTTTCTTAATGTCCCGCCTCCGTTAAAACGCGGTCTTAAACTCTTAAACTTAAAGCCCAGGGAACAGGCGCGCATAACAAGACATTTTCCAGGCGCTGTTCTTACGTTCAGGTCGTTCGTTGCTGTAGCACTAACCGTAGATCAGCCCTCAGATCGTCAGTAACAGCAACTCTAATGAGCATATTTTTCAGCGGCGGCTTACGATTGGTTCGGGGGGTAGGCAAACCGGAGGCATTCAGCCTTCCCACGGCCTCATTGCCTCGGTGATCAGTATCCCACCTCTGATGACGTCACCAAACCCAGAACGGGTGCGCCCGGACAGAACCCAGCCCTGATGACGTCACCAAACCGAGCCCTGCGGCTCCGGAACAGAGGGTAGCCTTGACGTTTGAAACCTTATTCCCTGAGGGCCAGACGGTATAGCCTAGCCGATTCCGGCAAGGGGGATTTGCCCCCCCCCCCCTTCCGCCCTGAGATCTCGAGAACTATACATCCGATTTCATCGCGACAAACGGCAATCGATTTGCCATGATGTCAGCTACATTTTTTTTTAAAAGGAAGCTTTCGAAATCCTAAAAGGGGTGGATACAGGATTGCGAAAACTCAAAATGAAAGATATTTTTGGACTTCTTATAACTCTGTTCTTCATTGATCGATTTTGATGGAATTGGCATGAGTCGAGAGATTATGGATGAGTGTTTCACCGTTCCATACATTTCACATTTTAGGAAAATTCATAGGCGTTCGTAGGGTTTCAAAAGTGGGAGGACTAGTTTTTTAAAACCCAAGTAACAAAAAGGTTAAAAACGACTTTTTAGCGTTTACTAGTCATGTTGTGCTGAAGAAGTACAAATCATATTACGTTGTATAATGTTAGCATAGACGGTGCCAGGGACATGAAAAAGGGGCAAATGTCATGGTCACATGTTCATCAGGTCAGCTTACGACCTTTGACCGTAAATGACCTCTAATGGCCCTACAGTCGCATGAAATTATCTTAGGTGTATTTCATATTGTTTGAACACGTTTCCAATCATTGGAATTCACTCTGTTTCTAAAATTCCATTTTACGCTTGTTGTGATACAGGGTACGCGCACTGACATTTTAGGTCATGGCTCCGTGACCCGACATGATAGCGACCTGAAACTTGTCATACAAGTAGAGGGCACTTCTACGTCAGATATATTCCGGATGTGGTGTGCGGAAAAATAGCACCACAGTTATTACTATGAAACCAGATTTTGACTTTCGATCTTGATCTGACCTGAAATAACCTCAGATAAACAAAATTATACTTGTTTAAGGTTTTAAGTTCTATTTTGTGCACGCTTTTTTGGCAACCATTTTTATTTTACCCTCAACAGGTCCAAAAATGGCCTGAGGTGCCTTTCAAAAACGTTGCCTGGCTCCGCCCCTGAGCAAAACAGAATTATGAAATTTTGTTACAGTACGTAAAAAAAATAATTAGGAGAAGTGACCAAGTTTCGTGAAGCTGCGTCAAAAACCCTTGAATTGGCAAGCAAAAAAACCGAGGGGACGGATTCAGCCCCCCTCTGCAGGGAATAGGGTTAAACGGGGCCCTTGGGGTTCCAGACTGGGTGTGGGGACTCTTTTGAGACTTGTGATGCTAGAAATCAGCGCAGCCCCTGGTGACGTCACAAGTCGGCTCCCGTGGTTCGCGGTCTTTGGTCAGACGGCAAAGAACACCGGCAACGATTTAAAAAGGCTGGCTTTCCGCCCGACTTGTAGTTTTCCTTTTCCCTTTCGCAACGGATATTTCCTCGTGATAAGATGATTGGATCAGACCTGAGGGCTCCGTCGCGGCAGCTTATAAACGGGCCCCGTCGGCCGCCTCTGTCCGGCGTGGGCCGAGCCAGGGGGCCAGGCCCACGCTGCACACGTCCCCGCAGGCATCGTCAGGCCCTGACTGACCGGCCGTCGGTTCCTGCAGTGACTCTGACCGACCGGTGGTCCTGCAGTGACTCTTACCGGTTGGTGGTCCTGCAGTGACTCTGACCGACGTCGGTTACTGCCTTGGTTTTAACCAACCGTCGGTCCCTGCAGCCCGGCCGACCGACGGCCAATATTGCACGAAAAACTCCTAGACCTATGGGCCACTGCCTTCCATGTGCTCATATTTAGGCAGTCGTTGTTGGTGTAATGGGCTGCGCGCAGCCTAGGAGACAGTGGTGCCGTGAAGCTAGCGCTGGGGCCACTGCTCACTGCCTCCAGCCATGCGGCCGTTTGCTGCCCTGCCCGCGCCGTAGGGACGCGGTGGTTTCCGGCGTGGTCGCGTGGTTTCGGCCGGGAGCTGCACAGAAGGTCGCGCGTCGTTCCGTCGGTCCGCGTGTAGTTGCCGTGAAAGAGTCGATCAGGACTTGCCGCGATCGGTCTTAGTTTGCACGTGCGGTATGTATCGGGACCGGAGGGGCGTGTATACGGCCAGAAGGCAGAGAAGCGTACTTTACTTACCATTGTTTCTCGACTGAGCCGTTCATGGGTGTCCTGCAGCTGTCCTGGAGACCAGCAGTTGTCCTGGTTCGCTGAATGAAACGTAGTTGGTCAAATAATTTGTCACGTGCACCCAAAGATCCACGGGGGAAGTTATGTAAAATATGTGTTAAGAATAGTGGAGTCTAAACTAAAGCACAACAAATCGCGAGCTTGCTCGGCGTCCCTCTCAGTCATAGCGCGGTCCGAGCCGGAAGTGACCCGACGTTGTAACGGCCTGTCTGAGCGACGAGTTTTATCGAGCGGCCAGCAAACCCAGGACAGGCTTACTTTCCACTTTACGACCGGGCGCCGAGCGGCCGCCGACTGGGTATGGCCGCCTCAATGTCGAAGATTTCTCAGTAAAAGGCGAAACTCTCGTCTGAGTTTTGAAAAGCGGTCGGCAGTAAATGGCTCGAGACGCTGGAAATGCCGTCCACGTTGTGGCTTGACGGAATGGATTACCCCAGAGCTGGGAGTGTCTGGATGGGCAGCCGGCGGCACTGTGCACGGCGAGGGCGTGTCCACTCGAGGTCATCGTCACCCGAAACAGGAAGCTGTCGATTACGCAAAATGACCGTCACCGTCACATCCTGGCGCGTGATCCAGCGGTCGGCAATCCAGCGGCATCCAGCACTTCACTGCGTCTGACTGGCAGTGGCCTTTTAACCGCCCTGGCAGGCGACCGTGTGTGAAGGGTCCGGCGTCAGAATCCATCCCTCATATCACAGGGCCTGTGTCACTGTCAGTATCACAGGGCCTGTGTCACTGTCACTATCACAGCGGGCTGTCAGCGACCCAAGTGATACCGAAGGGCCGGTGTCGTGAGCGGCTGATATCGCAGGGCCGTCGACAGGATCCTCGCATGTGCAGCACCGGTGGCAGCACCAGGCTTCAGCTCACCTGTGGTGGACCGCAGGGACGAGGCCATACCCTGACAGCCGTTAACTGTCGTCAGTTGTGGGACGGAGCCCGGCTGGCCGCGCGACGGCCGCACGCGGCGGGCGCGGGCCACACAGACCTACCGGAGCATGCACAGTTCTCCGGTCAGCCTCAGACCGGGCTGTAAATCGTAGCCCTGCCAGGCCAGTCTCAGACCGAGGCTTCCAGTCGTAACCGTCCCAGGCCATTCTCAGACCGAGGCTACCAATCGCAACCACCTCAGGACAGGTTCTGACCGAGGCTACCAATCGCAGCCATCCCAGGCCAGCCTAAGACCGAGGCTACCAATCGCAACCGTCCCAGGACAGACTCAGGTCGAGGCTTCCAGTCGTAGCCCCACCAGACCCCTCAGGTTGAAAACATCAGTCACCTCGATGTTGGACCAGCAAGCGCTAGAAAGCCTCAGCTGGTAGCTCAGCTGGTCAGAACGCTGGTCGTCTCGTCCTGGCAAGACGTCAAATCGTTCGCCTCGGCTCTCGATCTTTGGCCCGTGGCTAAACTAAGAAGCTGTCCAGCGTAGGGTCATGCTGATTACCACACTGTCGTGTCGCAACCTTGACGGCACGTTTAACTTTCGCCTCAAAATCAGCTGTTGCCTGGAATGACTCGATCGGATGTAGAGTTTGGAGTCTATGCTGCAAGCTGTGCATAGGAAATGCAGTTTATATGTATAGATATATATTTATATATTGAAATAGTATGGGCAATTTTCATTTCTATATTTCATTGCATGTCAGTTCATTTCCTCTACAGCTGTTAATTAAGGTGACCGGAATCCCAGGGTAAATCAGTTTTTGGGGTAAGAAAGGTCCGGCTCTGCCAGCGTGTAATCCTCACACCACTTAAAAGAAAAAAAACGTGTCAGCTTCCTCGCGTATGACCCCAGTCCTCCTTTAGGACCCAACTCAGGTGCGTCTCACGGCAGACGTTAAATTTGTACTTTTCAGTCGCTTTCGCAGTCCCTTTTTTCAAAACCCTCAGTGGGAAATGGTGACCTGGTGACCTTTTCAGAAATTGGGGGTGCAAAAAACGAAGTAAAAACGCTATCAGCAAACGAGTGCCTGGTTTGTTCATAGCGATCAGTGCTCGTAGAAACCTCTTAGGGGCAGCACCCTTTGATACGCCACATACAAGTGTGCGTGAGTTATTGCAACATGCCAAACTGTCCTCGATGCATCAAGAGTTGGATCAGTGACCAGTAGCATTCGCAGAAAAATAAAATTCCGTCTGGTCGTGAATAATATATTTGTTGCACGATGATTCACGTAGAACTCCTGCACGCTTCCCGTCTTAACCCTATTCCCGGAGGGCTAGACGGTATGGCCGATTCCCGGCAGGGGGGGGCGGATTCGGCCCCCCCTGAGATCTCGAGAACTACTTATCCGATTTCATCGCAACAAACGGCAATCGATTTGCCATGACGTGAACTACATTTTGATAAAAAGAAATTTTCAAAATTTTGAAATTTGTGGATACAGGGGGGCAAAAATGTCAAAATGGGGGGTACTTTTTGACTTCTTATAACTCCCTTGTTTATGGACCGATTTCGATGAAACTGGCATGAATTGAGAGATTATGAATAGGGCTTTTACCATGGGTATGCAAATCTGAAATTTTGAGAAAATTCATGGGCGTTCACAGGGTTTCAAAAATAGAAGGATTAGTTTTCTAATAACGGAATGAACAAAAGAGGCCAAAACACTTTTTTAGCTTCTGCTAGTCATGTTATGCGAAAGAAGTACAAATCGCATTACAATGTTTGTGTAATGTTAGCATAGGCGGTGCCAGGGACATAAAAAAGGGGGAACTGTCATGGTCACACGTTCTCCAGATCAACTTGTGACCTTTGACTTTAAATGACCTCCAGTGACCTTGGGGTCACCTGGAATGATGTCGTGTGCATTCAATATTATCTGTAAACGTTTTTAATCGATTAAATTCACTCTATTCCAAAAAATTCATTTTTTGGCTTTTGCGATATAGGGTACGTGCACTGACATTTTAGGTCATAGCTCCGTGACCCGACCTGATATCAAGCTGAAACTTGGTACACAAGTAGAGGGCATCTTTCTGCGTCATATATATTCCGGGTTTGGCATTTGAAAAAACGGCGCCGAAATTATTGCGAAAAAAACAAATTTTAACTTTTGACCTTGACCTGACCTTTTAAAGTGACCTCAGATAAACAAAATTACATATGCACATTGCCCAACTATTTAGCTATATATTCATATAAAGTTTTAAGTTCTATCTTAAAAACTCTGTTTTTGGCAGACATTTTCCTTTTACCCTCAACATGGCCAAAAATGACCTGAGGTGCCTCCCAAAAACGTTGCCTGGCTCCGCCCCTGAGCAAAATAGAATTTCGAAATTTTGTCACGGCGCGTAGAAGGAATAGCTAGGAAAAGTCACCAAGTTTCGTGAAGCTGCGTTAAAAAGCCTGGAATTGGCAAGCAAAAAACCCGAGGGGGGGCGGATTCCGCCCCCCCCCTGCCGGGAATAGGGTTAAAGGAGTGGCTGAGTACTCACGACAGGTGGCTGACGATTTCATTGTCACGAACTCTCAAAGCAACACCGCTTTGTCCAGGCCATTGTTATCAAGCATTGGTCCGCGCATTTTTGCACAAGGTAACTGGGAATATCACAGGTACTCTGTTTTTCTTGTTGGTCTGCTGTTTCACAATGCGGTGGTATGTGTGTAAAAGTGTAAAAGGTAAAAAAAAACATGCTAAAACATGTGTGGTAAATAAGGTTTGTCGGAGCAGATGCCCACCACCCACTCCAATGGATTTCAGTAATTATTTGTACATGCTAAATGTTGATCTACACATATCTGGGCAGTTCCGAGTATTGCGGAGGTTGTATCAGCAGGATTTGGGCTATCCCGTCAGTACTAAATGCCTAATGTTGAAATCCTTCCAACGTGGGAGGGTCCAAACCCCCCAACATCCAGGTTCCAGAACCCCCCCCCCCCCATCATCCAGGGTCCAGATCCCAGTATATCCAGCCCGGGAACTGCACATCATAGAAACAAACCAAGCTAAAGCATTAAGACGTTGACCACGTGCAGATTCCGTGGTGTGTGCGTGGGTAGCGATGTCATGAAGTCCGGTGGTGGTGCAAATGAGTTTTGGATGTCATGCATTCTGTTACAGTTTTCTACAGTTTTCTCAGACATTTAAGGCCCAAACACCTGTCGGCTGCCGGGCGGTGGCTTTGGTAATGGTTGTGCTTGGAGGTACCGTGATGTTTGTGGCCTCAAGGTTCTGGGATATATCTGTCGTGGCCAGCTGGACGTCCGGGAAGTCTGCGCTGGTCGACACTGCGCTGGTCGAGACCGAGAACAAACGCGAAGGCGTGTTCACTTTTTTGACGTCACTGATTTCGCATTGGGGCGATCCTGCGTTGTGGATATTCTACTCAGATATGACTTGAATTTCGCCTTTGTCAGGAACATATCACGCATGACGCACCGAATCACGGGTATATCGTATTTGTCACGAACCCAAAGAACATCGTACAATACCTGTAGCTTCAGAAAGTGACCGCTTATCAACGCCGTTGTGTTGCACCAGGGCCGGACGCCGTGCTGTACCAAGTCCGGAAATCCTTGGCTTTTTACGCTCGAGGTTGCTTAAATAATTTTCATACCTCTTGTGACCTGCCTGCCAGTGTGGACCATGGAATCTGCGGCATGTTGCAGGACCAGGCTCTGACTCCGTTAGGTGCTATCGTCGCCGCTGTGACCTGGGTGTCTGTGTGGTCCTTGTGACCAGTGTATTTGTTCCCCAGGACCAGGGCCCGGCCTCGTCCGTTAGGT
Organism: Capitulum mitella; assembly: GCA_030062745.1. Taxonomy (NCBI): domain Eukaryota; kingdom Metazoa; phylum Arthropoda; class Thecostraca; order Pollicipedomorpha; family Pollicipedidae; genus Capitulum; species Capitulum mitella. The sequence continues at coordinate 17,442,993 of CP099845.1, forward strand.
GCTATCGTCGCCGCTGTGACCTGGTTGTCTGTGTGGTCCTTGTGACCGGTGTATTTGTTCCTCAGGACCAGGGCCCGGCTCCGTCCGCTATACAGACGCCCGACTTACCGCCCGGCTCCTTCACCAGGCGTCTCTCCATTCGCAAGTCAAGGAAAAAACGCAAGGTACGTTCCCAGCGACGGTAGAATCCGCCATGTCCCGGTCCGGATCCGCGGGTCCGGATCCGGCCCGCAGCTGCAGGGGCCCTGCGTGGGGGGGGGGGGGCTACGCGCCGGCGTGGACTGAGCGCCGGCCGAGGCGTGGTATGGGCCCTCATGCTATCCGGAATATACCGGGATCGGTCGAGGTGAAAACTTTACGGCCCCCACATTCATTGGCTACCGGGAGACGGCTGCTCTTTGGCGGTCAGAACGGCCCTGTGGGCAACACGCTGCAGTTCGCAGTCCACCAGCTGAGAGCTGCGGAGTACCGACCTTCCCTCGCAGCCCCTCTCCGGCCGCTGCGACCCGTTCTGCCGGCGAGGCCGCCACCTGAGCCGGCGTCCCGTCAGCTGATCACCCCCTCCCCCCGCCTGCGGCGAGGTCACCGGGAGCAGGTGGTCCGCCGCGGCGTGTGCAGGCAGCGGTCTGATGGCAACCGACGTCACTGATGGACAGCGGTCTGATGGCGGCCGGCGTCACTGGTGGACAGCGGTCTGATGGCAGCCTGTGTTACTGATGGACAGGGTCTGATGGCCTACCCCAGTCTCAGGTTGTGGGGTGTCAGTTGAGCCTGACCCTGTGTTCGGCGGTGTGGTTCATCCTGCCCCGCTCTCGGGCTTTGGGCAGGTGTCTGATCTGAATGTCAGTTGGCCCTGCTCCGTTCTCGGCTGGGCAGATGTCTGGTCTGGATGTCAGTTGCTCCTGTCCGGGTCTCCGGGTCTGGGCAGCTGTGTGGTCTGGGTGTCGGCCTGACTGGACGGCTTTGATCAGCCGTCTGCTGCCGGCCGGCCATTGGTGTCGCTGCGGCCTGCTGACCTTTGGCCGGCCGCCTGCGGCGTTATCTGGCGGCCGTTATCGACTGTGAGTGCGGCCAGGTACGGCCGGGGTCCGCAGTCCCGGCTGACAGCCAGGTGAGACGCGGGTGGCGCGACCGGAACTGCTGAGCGCTGGACGAAGGAGACCATGAGGCGTGCCTGGGCTTTCCTGAGTAAAAAGGTGAGGCTGACTGCTGTCAAGGTCACGCCGTGAAGACCACGCTCGTGAGGAGACGGGGAATTCCACGCTGAAACGGCTGCCGCAGGCCTGCGGTCCTGTGCCGCTACCGTGCTTGGATCTGACGTTTGCAGTAGACTGTTACGCATACCGGCCCACCGCTCAGATTACAGGCCACCCTCCAGTGGTCAATGTCACCCCGATGGATTGCAGTGCAATGGTTAACAGCGCACGCTGGCGGCTCGGCAGAACTTTCGCCTTCCGTCGGCGCAGGCGGTCATTCGGATCCGACGTTGTGGCCGCGTCAGGCCTTGGTCCAATGACCTGATTCCGACCGCGGCTGTCCGGCCCGGCTGCGGTTCGCTCTGTGATAGTCGTGGGAGCCGATGGCGCGCTCGACTACTCTGTCCGCTGATCGGTCAGCGGCGCGGGGACGGCCACCACGGCACCCGCGCAGCCGTCTCCTCAGGTTCCACCGTCAGCCCTCACTGCCATCGTCACTGTCGCCTCCAACGTCAGTCTTCACTGGCATCGTCATTGTCGCCTCCACCGTCAGTCTTCACTGGCATCGTCACTGTCGCCTCCACCGTTAGCCCTCACTGCCATCGTCACTGTCGCCTCCACCGTCAGTCTTCACTGGCATCGTCACTGTCGCCTCCACCGTCAGTCTTCACTGGCATCGTCACTGTCGCCTCCACCGTTAGCCCTCACTGCCATCGTCACTGTCGCCTCCACCGTCAGTCTTCACTGGCATCGTCATTGTCGCCTCCACCTTCAATCTTCACTGGCATCGTCACTGTTGCCTCCACCGTCAGTCTTCACTGGCATCGTCACTGTCGCCTCCACCGTCAGTCTTCACTGCCGCCTCCGTTGGTAAAGCGTGCTCCCCCAAAAATGTGACACTTTCTGTTCTTAATAAAGGACGAAGTTTTAATGATAAGCACTTGGTTGTGTGACATAATAATGCACATGCATTACACGTGCCGCGGTTTGTTTTTGCCACCGAAACGTTTATCCGTGCTGGAGTTATGGCTTGATTAATGTAAGGCTCACAGTCGAGGGAAAGGCATTTTGTGTTGAAAAACACGCAACATCCAAATCTTTCCAACGTACCCTCTTGGGGTTTCCACACCGTTTCGGTCTTAGAAGACCCGATCCCCCACTAGGCAATCAGTTTTTCGGTGGATGCAGAAATCCAGAGTGCGCGGAACGCCGCAGTCTGAACGCTTCAGCCCCGGGGCAAGGCTACTCCCTCGGGAAGTCAAGAATCTCAGAGAACTCCAGCCAACATCGCCGCCGTCGCGGCAACAGTCGCACGGAGTCCAACAAAATCCCTTCGCCGTCGCTGCCTAGAACTTGAGCTGTCCCTCAGTGGATTGCCTATTATCCTGAAGAAGGGCTTGAAACTGCACCGATACCGTGTAGATATGTTACATTAACTCGAACTCAAGACATGGAGAAACGACGATGTGTCAGTGGTTCACTGATTAACTGGAGCAGGAACCAGACGTTCTTCTTGACGGATTTCTGCTTTACTGATTAAGTACAATTTTTGTTCGCTGGCCATGTCAGCTCAAAGATCAATGTATATGGGGAGAAACCAGCCCGATATCGTACTTCTCAACTGGACTGGATCTCAGGATTGGAACTCAACGGCTGGATCACAGGGATCCAGCCGATCCCTGGATCCAGCCGATCCTCATAGCTCAGTGCGTGAACGTTGTTAACAATTGTGGTAAGTGCATTCGGGTGTGTTTGAGCCGCCAAGACCTACATTTAGATTATGTAAGGAAACAGTCATAAAAGCATCACTAAACGTGTTATCGTGACATTTGGTAGGCTAAACATGCCGAACATTATAAATGCTAGGTGAAAATATGACTTTCCTAACTCAACAGAAAAAGGAGTTATTGCCAGAGTTCAGTGTCTCATTTCTATGGGACACCCTGTACTTATCGTCGTTAGCCCCCCTGCCGCCGTCAGTCACTATTGCGTCCACATGTACCACCGTCAGCCCTAACAGCCGCCCCCAATGGTACTTACCACCGTCAGCCCTGACTGGCGCCTCCAATGGCACCTCCGTCAGCCCTCACTGCCGCCTCCATTGGCAGCGCCGTCAGTCCCAGCCGTCACTCGCCGCTGCTGGGCGCTGTCAGGCGCGAGGCGGGCAGTTGTGACAGATGTTGACGTGGGGTGAGATGCCCGGGCCGGGTCGGCCTGACCGTTCGGCCTCAGACCCAGATGGCGGGCAGCCTGCGGCCGCTCTGATGGCCGCGGGATGGGCTCGGCCGAGTGGCGCCAAATGGCGCGCCCGCCATCGCGCGGGGCTGCCGGTGCGGCGGCTCACCTGACCTGCGGCCGCCGCCAGCCGTGCCTGTCGACGACGGGCCATAGATGGCGCTGGCGGCGAACGTCCTGGACGCGACGCGACGAGTCGGCCTTGAGGCCGTCTCGAACGTCGCAATGAGCACAGCAGTCTCGTCACGTTGGGGCTATGCCGTGCCGGAGACGAGACCTCCGATATCCAGTATCGGACCTCCGATGCTGTGAGACTGGACCAGTGATATTCGAAACGGGAGCTCCGTCTCCGAGGAAAGAACGTCGTAAAATATCTGTATGATTTCATTAGTCTGAAGGACCTCATAGACACAGGAAAGAAGTGACTGGCAGTGATGGGAATCCATGGCTGCCCGCTCTATTTTAGAGCTACGGTGGAATGTCACCTTTCTCGTTAGCGTTGATATTGACGGATGTTTGATGGAGGGCTTCTGTATGTGCCAGTTAGTTAAAGACACTGGTCTCTTAGCCAGGATTTTTTCAGGGGAGGGGAATGTAAAATTTTGTCATATGCCACTGACATGACAAAATTCATAGGACCTGGACAGGTTTATGAAAAGCAACAGTTTTTATGTAAATGACCTCATATTTAACGCACAAGAGAAACACATAATGTTTCCTTTTGCACCATAAATATGATCGCTATCACGTATTTCCGCGAAATCGTTAAATATCTATTGTAGAGCGCTTGGTTCAGGAGGGCATGGGGCCCATGCCCCTCCCTCGGCTACTTGCCTGTCTTACCCACTATGCTAATTATCTTGGGTGGTGACTTCACGCATCGCGGACTAACCGGTTCATACCAGGATGATAGTAAGTCCTGGGAGAAATGCGAAATTTCTGTCCCGTAAATACGTCCATAATACTAATTCGGACCACCCAATGTTGTTATGGTCACCATGAAACCGCCCATAAGATACACCACACCATGGTTGGAAATTTCGTCTTTGGTCTTGGTGTCAAAGTATACTTTTATTTTGGAGTACATAATTTTGAAAACAGTAATGCTGGTTTAAGTTGGCATTCTTGATTTAGGTCAGACATGACAGCATACCTGCTTCTTACTGAAATAGGACAGGGTCAATTGCTTGCAGAGTTAAAAACCTGTTGACGTGGTTATAATGTGGCTTTTTGATGCAGACACAGGATCAAGCTTGTGGAGTATAAAATGTGTTTGGAGCACATTTTCTGGTGTTCTGTAACACCAGAAAACTCCACCTTTTCCAACCGTGTTCCGCGCCCGTGGTTACTTTCTTTTTTTTTGTTGGGCATTGTCAGTTGTGAATAGCGTGCCAAGCCAGTGCTTATATCAGGAGCGAGATCTGTTCATGCCTTTTTGCGGCAGCCTCAAAAAAAAACAACTTTGGAAAAAGGATTTTTTAACTTTTGAGCCTGAATCACATGCCGTTGCCATCCGAGCTGTGATGGGTATGAGCGCCATTACCGTCATCCAGCCGCCTCTGCTGGCCACCGCTGACTGGGGGATTTATCCTGGGATAAAACGTGCACTCTGTCACATCGACGGCTGGACTCCGCCCTTCCACAGCGGAGCCCCTGAATGACGTCAGCTGTCAGCCACTGTCGGTCCGCCCGGTCCGCCCCGTCCCGCTCACCAGTTCCTTCCCTCGGCTCCAGGCGCGAATTCAAACTGGGCGCGGCCTTGGGCCGTTGTGTCCGGGTTTTTATTGCTGGACGACACGCATCTGCGACGGCCAAGCGGTATCTTATGGGCGGGGGAGGAAGGGAGGGGAGGGAGGAGGACGCGTCAGGGAGCTGCCTGCGGTGGCTGGGATGTTTCTCCGTGGGTTCGCTGTCTGTGCCGGTGAACTGCCTGCGGTAGCTGAGATCTCTGGGTTTCTCTGGGTACCCGAACCTGGTCCGCTGAAGTGCTGATGGACCTCCGACAGAGTTTTGTTTTCCGAGTGGGGGAAAGGGTCATAACTGAAGGAGTGTGTCAGCGGGAGCGAGGGCTTTCTGGGCCGCAGGTGGTATGGAGAACGCAGTGCGGCGTTCAGGGGTAGAGCATTCTGATTTGGTCGAGGACCGAGATGTGCTCTACAGCCTACCGGGCTGCGGTGTTTGCCTGTCGTTAACGGAACTTAATAGTTACGCGCGGCCTAAGAATAGGTTATGTTTGTTAAACGGTTTGGAACCTTGGTGGCAAAATTCACAAGGACAGCGAATGAAATGGCAACGAAATGACGAAACAGTCAGCAAAGCATCAGACTGATGCCAATCTGTTTGTCGGACGGCGCCATCACGGCTAAAATGAACGTTTCAAGTGACTGCTTCCTGAAGGTGTCTGTTTGAGGAACAGTTCCTGTTCGTGTCCTGCTGTCGGTCACCTGTCGGTCACCTGCTGGAGAGCGGTGACCGATCAGGAGCAGATTATACAACTGGCGGCTCCGTGTCCTGGATACCCGGCCGGTGCCAGGAATGCACCGACGCGGATCCGGGATTCCGGCAGAGGGTTGCGAGTTTTGCCACGAGAGATACCGCCTTATTGCTCAGCAAGTCCTGCTGGCTTATATCGTCAGTAAGACTACAAGCAGTGGTGACACCCCGTGGATCTGTGCGTGGCACGGCGTCTCAATGGTCGGTGGTATAGTGGAGTGACGTGAAGTGGAGCTACCATTCTGCGAAAAAGAACAAGGCCGCTAGGTCGCTGGAATGCTACATGGCTGACTCATTGGAGCAGGCTTCAGAATATCGAGCGCTCCCGCAGGCATTCAAAGAACACGGCCGGAACTGACCTCTTCCGGAGCCGGCTAGGCACCGCATCAGAGCCGTGAGCCAGTCCGCAAGGATGAGTGGAATTGTTTCTTTGACGAGCCCTGCGTGCTTTCTTATTGTCGTTCTGTGAGGCCAGTTTCCCGCCTGCCTGCTGGTCGTCAGGTAACCTTTCCTGTCTTCTCTGGACGGTAACGCATGACATCTTCTTGTGATGGAGAACTGTTGTGATGTTGCACTTCGCGCAGAGAGTGGGTGTGATCTCGCCGATCGTGAGCCCTGGTTTCTGCGCAGTTGCGCTGCCCTGCTGCCGTGTCATCGGCTCGCGGCCGGCGGCCGGCGCCGATTAAAGTGCGCCGGCGGCAGCTCCACTAGCGGAGCAGGCATATATCGCCAGCTCCACTCAGAACGGCTGCAGGTCCGCCAAACCTGGCTCCCAGTGCCGGTTGGTGTGCTCCACTGTCCCTGGTGACCTGCCAGTGCCGGTTGGTGTGCTCCACTGTCCCTGGTGACCGGCCAGTGCCGGTCGGTGCGCTCCTCTGTCCCTGGTGACCTGCCAGTGCCGGTTGGTGCGCTCCACTGTCCCTGGTGACCTGCCAGTGCCGGTCGGTGCGCTCCACTGTCCCTGGTGACCTGCCAGTGTCGGTTGGTGTGCTCCACGCCGTCCCTGGTGACCTGCCAGTGCCGGTTGGTGAGCTCCACTATCCCTGGTGACCTGCCAGTGCCGGTTGGTGAGCTCCACTGTCCCTGGTGACCTGCCAGTGCCGGTTGGTGAACTCCACTGTCCCTGGTGACCTGCCAGTGCCGGTTGGTGAGCTCCACTGTCCCTGGTGACCTGCCAGTGCCGGTCGGTGCGCTCCACTGTCCCTGGTGACCTGCCAGTGCCGGTCGGTGCGCTCCACTGTCCCCGGTGACCTGCCAGTGCCGGTCGGCGGGTGTCCTTGCGGCGGCTGGCCGTAAGTGGCGGCCTCGGCTGGCTGCATTACCTGGCGCCGGTCGTCGTACGTCCGGGGCACGGAGAACACGGTCCGTCAGACAGGCGCCGGCACGTGACGGCCGTCTGGCCCGAGCTGCTCCGGATCTGAGCTGCTCGACACGGGAACGCTGCGAAGAGTCCGTGCAGGCTGTCGCGTGGACCACGTGACGCCTGTGGTTCCGTGGAGGGACGATCATGCCCGACACGGTGAAGTCGTACAGAGGATTGCTGTCCCGGGCAGAGAGAGAGAGAGAGAGGGAATATGTGAGACGTCCAACACGAGCTGTTGGTTACACCCTGCATAGCCTGACGAGTGTGGCACATTGGATAATAAGCTGCTAATCCATTTCGGGAGTTTTCGTACACTGGTACTGAATATTACCGTTACTTTCATGGTGATTATGGGATGGATAATAAACGCTCAGGTCTGTTATTATAATGGCACCCATTTTAAGTGATCCTGATGTTAAAAACGGCAATCAGCGGCAAATTTCGAGGTTTGTAATTCACAGGGTCGGCGGGTTTGTGCAGCAGCAGCCGTACCCTCCCGCTCAGTGCAGTCGTCTGCTGTCTTGCTGACTACTGAACCCGACGTGCCCGGCTGGTTCATTGGACGGCTGATGGAGGCCTCTGTAGTGGTCTGACCCCGGACTGGAGCGAGCCGTTCTGGCGGGCCGAAACAGTACGCCGCCGCCGCCGCCGCCGCCGCCGCCGCCGCGTCAACTCCGATCCCCGACCTGTCTCGGCCGGCACGCGCACCTCGGCCCAGCCGGGGCCACCGACCCCGCTGCCCGGCGACACGGTTCATTTGGCGGCGGCGGCGGCGGCGGCGGCGAAGGAGCCACCTGCCGACCCCAGCAGCGGAGGACGCGCCTCGCGGAGGAATGCGCATCCGCCAGCCGACCGGGCCCGGTTCCCATGGGGGCCATCTGACTAAGGCTCCAGACTGCAAGTATGGCCGAGAGGGGCGCGCTGTTCGTGGGAGAAAGCTGTCCTGTCACGGCCGCTACCGGACTCGTGCGCCGTAGCGTCCCTGTCTGGCGGCACAGCAGCCAGCCGGCTGGCAGGGGCAGCCATAGCCGCGCAGAGAGCCGCAACATCGGAGCCCCGTTCATGAACCGACTTACGAGGCACACCAGGCTTCCTTTGGCACATTCTACCAAACGGCATCCATAAACTAATCGGTGGCGTCACCCAAGTTACCTCGATGGGCACACCAAGCTACCTCACAGTTACCTCGGTGGACGCCGAGGCAAGTCTGGAAAGTAATGTGACCTCAATCAAGTTACAAACAATCGACTCGGCTAAGCATGCGTGCATCGTGCTTCCAGCAGAGGTTGCGCTTTGTCTCGACAGCGCAATAACTGATGAAGTTCAAATGGCGTTCGAGAACTGACCTGCTAGCATGGCCGGGGATTTTCCCGCCGGCTGCAGGGGTCTCGCGGGAGACAGGCGCTCCATGACTGAGCAGGCGCTGACTTGATCGGTGGATGGCCCGATGTCTGTCGGGGGACGCCGCCGTCTCCGTGCGGCGCCCAGTCACGGCTGGCGCCGCCTGTTCGGGCGACGCCGGCAGACACACGGCCTCCCGAGGCCTCCCGAGGCCCACCGAGGAGCGGAACAGGCGGGTGGGATCAGAGGGCAGCCACAGGCCACCCTCCCTCTGAAGCGAACAGGCGGGTGGGAGCAGAGGGCAGTCACAGGCCACCCTCCCTCTGAAGCGAACAGGCGGGTGGGAGCAGAGGGCAGTCACAGGCCTCCCTCCCTCTGCAGCGGAACAGACGGGCGGAAGCAGAGGGCAGTCACAGGCCACCCTCTCTCTGAAGCGAACAGGCGGGTGGGAGCAGAGGGCAGTCACAGGCCTCCCTCCCTCTGCAGCAGAGGGCAGTCACAGGCCACCCTCCCTCTGCAGCGGAACAGACGGGCGGAAGCAGAGGGCAGCCACAGGCCACTCTCCCTCTGCAGCGGAACAGACGGGCTGGAGCAGAGGGCAGTCACAGGCCACTCTCCCTCTGCAGCGAACAGACGGACTGGAGCAGAGGACAGCCACAGGCCACCCTCCGTCTGCAGCAGAACAGACGGGCTGGAGCAGAGGGCAGCTACAGGCCTCCCTCCCTCTGCAGCAGAGGGCAGTCACAGGCCTCCCTCCCTCTGCAGCGAACAGACGGGCGGGAGCAGAGGGCAGTCACAGGCCTCCCTCCCTCTGCAGCGGAACAGACGGGCTGGAGCAGAGGGCAGCTACAGGCCACCCTCCCTCTGTAGCAGAGGGCAGTCACAGGCCACTCTCCCTCTGCAGCGAACAGACGGGCTGGAGCAGAGGACAGCCACAGGCCACCCTCCCTCTGCAGCAGAGGGTAGTCACAGGCCTCCCTCCCGCTGCAGTGTAATGGACCACGAGAGAATACAGGTGCTCCAGGATCCAGGGAAACGGCCGGCTGTGCTCCTGGTAGAAGAGTGTCCGCTGCGTTCTCGGCCTGCTAAAAGTCTGACAGATCCTGCTGCCGTGACAGGAGGGTTTGGCGCTCTCACGGACCCCTGCCATGACAGAGGGTTTGGCGCTCTCACGGACCCCTGCCGTGACAGAGGGGTCGGCGCTCTCACGGACCCCTGCCATGACAGAGGGGTCGGCGCTCTCACGGACCTCTGTTATGGGAGAGGGGCCGGTGCGCTCACGGTCCGCTAACGCCGTGGGGAGGTCGGCTGCGGCCCGGCACGGCGAGGAGCCTGGGCGGCACGGCCTGCCTGCCGAGCCGTGACGTCACTGATCCGGCAGGTGGGAGCTGCGTGCGGGGATGGGGGGCGGGGGCTGAGTCACGGGCCGTCCGAGGCCGTGGAACCGGTCGAATGTCGGGGAGGGGTTCGATGTCCGCCCGTGTGACGTGTGACTAATCTACAGTCGTGAGTCACGAGCTCGCCCGCGCTGTGTTGACACATCTGTCGTATCTGGCAGCGATGGGGACGGCGCTCTTAGGCTGGCACGCAACGCTCGCGCCTCTTTACAAGGGCCGAGTGAAGAGCGATGGGGACGGCGTCCCCAGGCCGGCCCGCAACGCTCCCGCCTCTTTACAAGGGCCGAGTGAAGGCCATGTGTTTCCGTGTGTTGGCTCCCATATCGAGCGGAACACTGAGCTCAGTGGCCGAGATGCGCCCAAGGATAGGGTCATTTGGTTCTCTATTTAGTCTTGTGGTTAGTGCGATGGTCAGTCAAACCTCTGAATAAGTATGCTTTACTGCTGAGTTTATCACCGATGGTGAGGCAGCTGCATATTTATAGTTATTGGTAGGAAACCAGTCGAATATGCTGTTGTGCTGCGAGCCGTTTAGTTGCTAACGCCTTAATCGAAAACCTGTCCGAATGACATTTACGTTAGCAGCAACAGTAGATCGTTCCCATGTTCGATGAACAGATTTTAGATATCTTGGAATCAACCATACAGTTCTTGTCATGTCAGTGATGTAAAACTATTTCTTTTTTCGTTTGCCAATAGCCGCACATTGCGCATGCACGAGGTCGAAATGTTTTACGAATCGATATTACAACAGCGCCGCACTCCGTTAACCCGCTGTCTGCCCTGGACATGGCCGGGCCAAGTCTCCGTAGTTCTCCCGCGGGGCGTTTGATCAGCTGAGCGTATCTGTTCACTGTTGGTTGGGTCGCGCCAGCCACTCGGGAGGTCCTCGTGGCTCTCAAGCCGTGGCGTCGCCCCCTCCTCGGCCCGAGTGCGGGGTCCTGGCGTGGCGTAGTTTGAGACCCACTGGCGCCGGGTAGCCAGGTGTGGTTCCTCGCCGCGAGGGAGAGCGCTGCAGGGCTGTGGAGGGGAGGGGGAACGGTCGGGGCCGGCCGGCGCGGCGACGGCACCAGCAGTGCTCTGCCCGACGCCGGCCGCGTTGGACGGGAGGAGTCGCGCAGTAACGGCAGTTACCGTCGGATCGCCGGCGCGCTCTCCGCGTGACGCTGCGTCGGCCGGCGGCAGCGTGAACTCGGCGCAGCGGCGCGGTGCACCGCCAGCCACGCGGGCAGTCGCAGCGGCGGTAGCGGTCGACCGTCAGCGGAGTGATCCGGCTGGCCAGCAGCGGTCCGGCCGCCGGCCGCAGGTATGGCGTCTGACGGCCGGAGTGGTGTGACAGGAGTGGGGCGTCTGACGGCCGGAGTGGTGTGGCAAGAGTGGGGCGTCTGATTGCCGGAGTGGAGTGACGAGTGGGGCGTCTGACTGCCGGAGTGGTGTGACAGGTCTGGGGCGTCTGACCGCCGGAGTAGTGTGACAGGTCTGGGGCGTCTGATTGCCGGAGTGGTGTGACAGGTCTGGGGCGTCTGACTGCCGGAGTAGTGTGACAGGTCTGGGGCGTCTGACCGCCGGAGTAATGTGGCAGGCCTGGGGCGTCTGACGGCCGGAGTAATGTGACAGGCCTGGGGCGTCTGACTGCCGGAGTGGTGTGACAGGTCTGGGGCGTCTGACCGCTGGAGTGGTGCGACAGGCGGCCTGTGACAGGTCGGCGGCGTCTGACCGCTGGAGCGGTGTGACAGGCCGGCGGCGTCTGACCGCTGGAGTGGTGCGACAGGCGGCCTGTGACAGGTCGGCGGCGTCTGACCGCTGGAGCGGTGTAACAGGTCGGTGGTGTCTGACCGCTGGAGCGGTGTGACAGGCGGCCTGTGACAGGCCGGCGGCGTCTGATCGCTGGAGTGGTGTGACAGGCGGCCTGTGACAGGTCGGGGGCGTCTGACCGCTGGAGTGGTGCGACAGGCGGCCTGTGACAGGTCGGGGGCGTCTGACCGCTGGAGCGGTGTGACAGGTCTGGGGCGTCTGACCGCTGGAGTGGTGCGACAGGCGGCCTGTGACAGGCCGGGGGCGTTTGTCGGTGGTACTCCGCCGAGAGGGGTGTCTCCATTTGTGGCGTGCTGGGCCGGCCGTCTGCTGTGCCGGGTCGTCCGGTGACTCACAGCCGGCGGGATGGCGTCTCATTAACCGTCTCCGACTGTGGCCTGCTGGTGGCGAGTCGCGCACGGCGGCGATTTCCGCAGCGGCTGCTGGCCGGTGAGCCGTGCACGCCGGCGCCGGCGCCGGCTGCAGCGAGCGGCCGGCGCACCGCAGCTCCAAGGTGGACCGGTGACTGCTGACGCCGCCGGACGGGGCGGCAAACAAGCCCCGTCCGGTGCGGCGCCGAGCGGTGGAGGCGTGCCGGCCCCGAAACGCCGTGGGATCGGCCGAGATCACTTCCAGATTGTCTTGCAAATGAAGCCGGCTTGAGCAGACCGGTTGGTGGCGTGTTTGCCAGCCGTGTACATCAGCCTCGGTGCCCTCATTGGACGGAGTTGCATCAGCCTGCGATGGTCTCAGTTCCCCCACCGCCGATTCCGTCCTTGTCTCGGTCCTCGATGACCTCAGGTCTGTCTTGTTTCGGGCCTCGCTGACACCAGGTCTCGTGTCAGACCCGCGCGATATCGGCGTTAGAATTGACAGCTCCGAACTGTCTTTCGGCATCTCCAGATGCTTGTCCCGGACTCCATGCGAGTTAGGCGCAGTTCCTTGTCACGCTAGCCACCCACGTCCTCTAGGCACCGTTTATCAGTGCTGACAGTGTCTTCAGCATTAAACAGAGGTCGGCCTCAGACTCAGACTTCCCAGAGCTGGGGTTCCAGCTGTCAGGGACTGAGCGATGTCGGCCGTTCAGCTGCCACAGCTCGATCGAACTGCGGACCGGCCAGGCCCGACACGTCGGTCCAAAGGGACCTGCCAGGCCCGACACGTCGGTCCAAAGGGACCTGCCAGGCCCGACACGTCGGTCCAAAGGGACCTGCCAGGCCCGACATGTCGGTCCAAAGGGACCTGCCAGGCCCGACACGTCGGTCCAAAGGGACCGGCCAGGCCCGACACGTCGGTCCAAAGGGACCTGCCAGGCCCGCCTGCCCGGTCCAAAATGGGCTGCCGGAACCAACTCCTTGGTCCGAACTGAGCCGCCCGGACGGCTGGTCGAATGCGTGGGAACACTGCACGCTGCTGGCCGACTGCTGGGAAGCGAGCAGATCGCTGCAAAACCACGCTGTTGTCACTTGAGTCCTCTTATCTTATCGTTCCACCTTGTTAACAGCCATATAAACGATTTTTGCTGGTGGGGTAAGTGACTTTTAACTGGTTTGAACAATGCTTTACCATATTTTTGCCTGCATTCGATCGTTCAGGAATAACGAAATGAATTGAAGCAGCTTGAAAAAAAAAACACTGAAGTCTTGTCTGTCCGAGGATGTCCAAAAGCAAGGTCGTTGAACCTCTGGTGGTCTTTGATGATTCGGAATCTTGCCGTGGATTTCTGGTGGTCTTCGTCCTGGGTTCATCTCGTATCCGGATATGCCGGACTGTCGTGTTCCGTCAGGGACTCGTCGACAATAATCTCCGTTTTTCACACCCACTCGTCCCGCTGCTTCGATCTGGCAGCTGTCATAGCTCCACTCCGCAGCGCCGTCACGTCGTGCCGACACGGCCTGCCGGCCGCCAGCTGTCTGTGTGCCGTGGCCAGGTGGCCCGAGTCCTCTGTGGTGGGGCGCGGCTCCCCATTAGAAGGCCCCTTATCGCCGGCGGTGGACCCTGAAGAAGCGCCGTTCATTGTTTCCGGCCACGACAGACAGCAGATGCCCCCTCCCCCACTCCTGGTGGGCCGGCGGAGGCCTCTTTCTGAACCGTCCTTCAGAGCTCTCCCGGAAACGAACGCTCGGCAGAAATTTAACGTGGAATTCGACCCGCCGAAGGACGAGAGAAAGATGAGCTCAGATTTGCAGACAACGAGCTTCATACACGTCAGGACAATTCGTTGGGAATCACCCAGTGGCGGAGTGGCTCGACGAGAAGTGCTTCCCGTCTGGTCTTATTCCTCGGGGAGCGCTACTGGCACGACGCGGCAGACCAGTGGGACTCATTTTAACCAGACGCGACGCTCTCGTGTGGAACGGCGGTGGGGGCGCTGACGACAGGTCTTACCGGGGCCGGACCGGGAGACCATGGCACGGCGGCGGGGGCGCTGACGACAGGTCTTACCGGGGCCGGACCGGGAGACCATGGCACGGCGGCGGGGGCGCTGACGACAGGTCTTACCGAGGCCGGACCGGGAGACCATGGCACGGCGGCGGGGGCGCTGACGACAGGTCTTACCGGGGCCGGACCGGGTCATGGCACGGCGACGGGGGCGCTGACGACAGGTCTTACCGGGGCCGGACCGGGAGACCATGGCACGGCGGCGGAGGGCGCTGACGACAGGTCTTACCGGGGCCGGACCGGGAGACCAGCGCCGCACCGTTTGATCCTCGCCGTGCCGTCTCCCTCCCGGCCACGGCAGCGCGAGCTGCGCCGCTGCTCGGCGATTGGTTGTGGCGCGGCGCTGTCAGTGCCATTGTTCGATCGGTCGCTCTTCGGGACGTTCTCGGGGCGTGGCATCGCAATTCGGGCGCCCTGCAGGTGATCCGGCGGCTTCTGGTGAGTGCAGGTGGTGGCGGACTCTGGTCCAGGCGGTCCGTCGGGTTCTGGTGGGTGCAGGTGGTGGCGGGCTCTGGTCCAGGCGGTCCGTCGGGTTCTGGTGGGTGCAGACGGTCTGGCGGGCTCTGGTCCAGGCGGTCCGGCGGGTTCTGGTGGGTGCAGACGGTCTGACGGGCTCTGGTCCAGGCGGTCCGGCGGGTTCTGGTGGGTGCAGACGGTCTGGCGGGCTGCGGTGAATGTAGGTTGTGCCGTGGGATCCGGTGATTGGGGCGTGGTGAGGGGCTGGCTGGAGAGTGGCAGTGGGTCGGCCACGGAGCCGGCCGCAGCGGTGCCCTGACCGCTGGCCTCTGCCGGCACACGTCAGGCGTCTCCGGTGTCGGGCGGCTCCGGCGCGCGGCTCGTTTTACTGTTGGCCGCCGCCGGAGCGGCCACGTCCACAGCCGGCGCCAGCGGTGTACGGCTCCGGCCGGGGGTGGCAGCCACGGCGGTCCGGTCGGCGGACCTCAGGCCGGGCGGCCAGCCCGCACCTGTACACCAGTCTGGTCCGCGCGGTCGGTCGATGACGCTGCTATTGAATAGCGGCCGGTGCGGCGGTGCTGCGCCTCGGGCCTGTGCGCGCTGCCGCCCGCAGGGACAGGAAGCGCGGCGGCGGCGGCCTTATCTTACGATAGTGATCCTGTGAGCGTCCGGGGCGGCGGCCGGCCGACATGTCTGCGGTCAGCTGACGTCCTGCCAGGCCGCCGGCGGCGTCGCTCTCACTTGCCCGGCTCCTGGCACGGGACGGTGCCTGGTTCGAGTGGCTCTGCGTGGAGCCTGCTGACGGCCTGACCCGGCTGGTCGGCTGCAATCGAGGCTATACTGTGACTGTCAGCTCCTCTGGGTAGAGGAATTTGACTTCTCTTCTGACTGACTTTTTCAGTTTGAAGGAATTTGACTTCTCGCCCAAAGGTTTTCCCGGCCATTTTTTACCAGTTTTCCTGTTGATGCCCTTTCGGATTACCAACTACACGCGGTTTTGGTCGACTCTGCATATGCATGGGGTGCAAATCTTTGAAATGCGGAACATGTGTCACTGTTCGTTTTGTTGCAGTCCCGTTGCACACAGCGCCGTGGTGGCCGCACCAACCCGTAGGACGTTAAACAAGCGGCACCCTGTTCGTCCACACAGTGCTGCACCGTAACTGCCTTGACCCCAGTCCTTTAGACGTCAGCAGATGATGAATCCCTGGGGCATTTTGTCGTCCATCGTCGGTCGGTGATGGTGCAGGATCGGCTGCGGGCCTCGCCGAGTGCCGCCTGCGTCCTGGACCAGCTGGCTGAGCTCGTTAGCGCTGGACCAGTTAGGAGGAGCCATTGAGTGGTGTCGCGCTGGGCCAGTGGCGCGGTGCAGCGTGACGATCATTGTGTGCGGCCGGGCGGCCACCGGGGGTTCTGTGGTCCGCTGGTCTGTCTCGTGTGCAGTGTTTCAAGTCTCTGGCGGGGCGCCGGCGCCCGTGCTGAACATTGTACCGATGTCTGAAGGAGGGCCAGCAAGGTTAGGATTTTGGTTTCGCAACTTGAGGTTGATAAAAACGGGATGAAAAAATGACATGAAGACCGAAGTAAAGCGCACATTTGTGTGCGGCCAGTGTGGCAAATGTACATTGGCGATAGTTTTATGGCAAGTGCTCATAAATACGAACTTCGGGAAACATGGTATTGCTATCATTGGGCTGTATGTAGATTGATAGTCCTGATGTGTGATATACCATGAACATCAGTAATGAACATTAGTATAATGGGCCAGTTGGTTTTTGACACAAAATAATTGATTTCACTCAGCCCAAAACCTGAGAGTAAAATGTCCCAAGGTCTAAAAACTTTGAAAAGTAACCAAAATTCTGACCTTGAGGGGGGGAGGGTCAGTCGTCTCGCCCGCGCGACACACCTGGCCTTTCCGGTACTCGCGCGGCTGGCCACGTCTGTGAGCCGTGTCCTGTGCCCCTGTTACCCACCGGATGACGCTGTTTGTCGTCTGGGTAGCTGTCGGCGGCAGCACGACGCCTGCACCGTGCCCACTTTGCTGGACCGCAATCGAAGGCATGCCAATGGCCACCGCCGTATAGCGTTAGGCTGTGTAGTAAGAAGTTAACCTTCCCTGTCCCTGTTGTCAAGCTGATTGCTGGTAGAAACAGTATCCACATAGGTGCATATTATATTTCGGTTTCATTGTAAGCCCACGCTTACTCCCCAAAACCTTTCCAATCGCTACAGGTTTAATGCTCGATAACGGCTCCTCACAGACCGCTGTGTCTTTTCAGGCTGAGCGCCTGGAGGCGGGAGGTGGCGGCGGCGGCGGCGGCAGCGGCAGCGGCAGCGGGGCGGCGGCCGAGCCGGCGACCTCTTCCGAGGAGCAGACCCAGCACCGCAGGATGGACCGGCTGCGGCGCTCTCTGCGCGACAGCTTCCGGCGCAAGAAGGAGCGTCGGCCCGAGTCGGCGCGGCCCCACCAGTGGCAGTCGGACGAGGCGGCCGTGCGCGCCGGCACCTGCTCATTCCACGTCAAGGTGGGTGCCGGCCGGGCCGCCGGGCCGCCGCCTGCAGACGCAGGCGCGGCCTCCGAATCGCGGGACCTCGGGGCAGAGGGAGCGCGGACCGCAGCCCGCAGCGGAGAACCTGGGGCCGGGAGCGCGAGCCGTGGGCCGACGGAAGGTCGCCGCGCCTGTCGGGCCATTAACTCGAAACACGTGTCGCGGCCGGTTAACACGGGTGATTGGACCGATTTGCGGCAGGAAGTGTAGATCACCACTGCTTCTTTACGTGGATCTTGCAGATTGTGTTTCTGTGGATCCGTAGACGTAGTCATGGACACAGCTTGCTATCACGTTGCAATGAGGACAATGTTTTGTCACAGACTTATGGAATGTTCTACACCTGGAAATGATGTTAGGTGACTGGTCATGTGCTCAGCTTTTTAGTCTGTGACGACAACAGTTGACTGCAGTTTCCGCTGGTGGCCGCGTGCTCGGGCTGTTGTAGTTGCTGGCTGGGGCCGGTGATGTGAGCGCTGTTTGTGTGTAATTTGCCGGCTGTTGGCCGCCTGCTTGGGCTGTTGGAGTTGCTGGCTGGGGCCGGTGATGTGAGCGCTGTTTGTGTGTAATTTGCCGGCTGTTGGCCGCCTGCTCGGGCTTCTGGAGTTGCTGGCTGGGGCCGGTGATGTGAGCGCTGTTTGTGTGTAATTTGCCGGCTGTTGGCCGCCTGCTCGGGCTGTTGGAGTTGCTGGCTGGGGCCGGTGATGTGAGCGCTGTTTGTGTGTAGGTTGCCGGCTGTTGGCCGCCTGCTCAGGCTCCTTGAGTTGCTGGCTGGGGCTGGTGATGTGAGCGCTGTTTGTGTGTAATTTGCCGGCTGTTGGCCGCCTGCTCAGGCTCCTTGAGTTGCTGGCTGGGGCCGGTGATGTATGCCGGCCGCCGGTGTGGCGCCATGCCGCACCGGTTGCCGCCGGGCGCCGGGCGACGGTTTGTCCTCGCGTGTATTCGCGCCACCATCGGACCGCTGTTATTTGGCGTGATTCGGCGACTGTGCTGATTGTGATACAGCAGGCGGCTGCAGCGGGCACGCTAGGTCGGCTCGGCAGGGGCCGTCTGGCCAGCAGTTTGAGCGCTGTTGATGGCCAAGTCCGTGTGCCAGCACTATTCGCTGGAACAGTATGCATGCACCTTTTGACAGTCCTGCCGCCGGACACAGGGACGTGACACTGTGATGGCTTCTCAGGCGGCAGGATGGTCCCTGTGTTCGGCGGCGGTTTATGGGGGGGGGGGAACGCTGGCGGCAGCGGCAGCCGGCGGCGGAGGACGGTGCGGCTGCTCCTGCCGGCGGTAGTGTTGTGTGGAACAGTCTGGCGGCGGAGGACGGTGCGGCTGCTCCTGCCGGCGGTAGTGTTGTGTGGAACAGTCTGGCGGCGGTGGGCGGTGCGGCTGCTCCTGCCGGCGGTAGTGTTGTGTGGAACAGTCTGGCGGCGGAGGACGGTGCGGCTTCTACTGCCGGCGGTAGTGTTGTGTGGAACAGTCTGGCGGCGGAGGACGGTGCGGCTGCTCCTGCCGGCGGTAGTGTTGTGTGGAACAGTCTGGCGGCGGTGGGCGGTGCGGCTGCTCCTGCCGGCGGTAGTGTTGTGTGGAACAGTCTGGCGGCGGAGGACTGTGCGGCTGCTCCTGCCGGCGGTAGTGTTGTGTGGAGCAGTCTGGCGGCGGTGGGCGGTGCGGCTGCTCCTGCCGGCGGTAGTGTTATCGGGCGCAGACTGAGTCTCGCGCCGATCTCATTACCAGATGTCAGGCCCGGGGATTGCGTCCGACGCGGCGAGACCAGAGGTGGGGGCTGGGCGGGGGGGGGGGGCAGTGTAGGCTGCGTACTGCGCCGAGAGGGGCTGCTGTCACTGACGTAGCCATCGCGCCAGGCCGGCGTTCCCGCCTCAGAGAGGGGTGTGACGGGTCCACGTACATGCACATACAGAGAAGGTAGAATGTTGTTTCTCTCAAGAACTGGGAGAAGTAAATTAACTTAATTAGTGCTAACGGCGTATCACTCGTAGTGACAGTTTTCCATGCTGTAGCATGATTATTGAAAGGACACCATCTCTTTTATTATGCGATTGTCGTTGGTTGTGCTGTTTGGGTTTGTCGCATCAGCACAGTACATATTGATCTTTGCGGTTGCATTTACACGCATTTGCAAGTGATGTCACGATCACCGTAATCCATAATAATTTTGTGTTTACCGAACTGTTTTTCACCACTTACGTTCACTTTTCTTCAATTTGTCTTTGTGTCTTTCTGTTGCAGTATTTAGGATGTGTGCAAGTTTACGAGTCTCGGGGCATGCAAGTGTGCGAGGACGCGCTCAGAATGGTGCGGGTAAGTGACCCGATTGGTTATGATGCTCTGTCTCGTGTGGGCATCGAAGCTACTTTTTATCTCTACGCATGTGCCTGTTTTAGACACGGACCGTTGTGCTTTGGTTAGGGAGGTCGTCTGTTCTAGAAAACAAACCTCAGCTTTAACGTCGAGTTCGGCAGACTTACTGGAATGATGTGTATGTTGCGGGCTTACGTTGTTAATTTAACATACCACTTCGGCCTTGTGTGTTCTGTTTTGGTCGTGGTCCATCAGATAGTTCAATGCTTGTTTGAGCATGTGACTGTATTGAGCTGGCGGCGACTGTTGTGTGCTGTCGGCGCTGACCTGTCACCTCCGCTGGCCAGTCTCAGCGTCGCCGGCCGCTGCGCGGAGTGCTGTACGTCTCTGGTGACGGCCTGCGCGTGGTGGACGACGAGACCAAGGTGAGCAGAGCCCACTGCGCCCCGTGCCTCACCAGCCAGGTGGACCCTGAGCCGAGACGCCCGGCCAGCTAATCACTGCCATGACTCGCCGGCAGAGATAGGTAGGTCGAGAGGTGTTCGTTAAACTCTGCAGTTCGAGAGGTGCTCGTTATACTCTGCGATGTACTGACCCTGTCTGGTCAAGGTGCGATGCCAGACGCGGTCATTCGACCATTGTGGGGTGGTCCGTCAACGTAGCGTGTATGTAAGAATACAACGTTCGGAGTTCTAACTCCGCATTCTAGTCTGCGGCCGCAAGCGCGAAGTGTAGTCTCTTAGAAAGTTATGGTGGAATGCTTTGTCTTCGGGGCTGCAGCTGCGCAGTGTTTCACGTCTGTGCATGCAGGGACTTTGTACGATCCATTTCGACACACTGGGCGGCGTCCGATACCTTGTCGCTCTGTTGGCCTCAGGTCATGTCTGGCAGAGTGATGGCTTAGCGTGTGGTCGGTACCCGCCGGTCAGTGGTCTGTTGCTGGAATGCTACGTTCAGATGCACATTTGGTATGTCTCCTGATCTGGTGTCCCCTGCTGCCTTGCTGTATATGAAGAGACCGTTGCTGCGGAAGTTTGCGGTTGGTTAGGAGATGGATGTTGCTTATGCGTGTGGTGAACAACTGTCCGGCCATGTCGTTGGCAGACGGGCGGAGGATGGAGACCGCGCGTTGTTACGCCGTCCTGAGGTTGATGCCCATGTTTGGTTTGGCTCGGCAGGATCTAATCGTGGACCAGACGATCGAGAAGGTGTCATTCTGCGCACCGGACCGCAACCACGAGCGTGGCTTCTCGTACATCTGCCGGGACGGCACCACCCGGCGCTGGATGTGCCACACCTTCCTAGCCGTCCGTGAATCGGTCAGTCGAACAGCACACAATCAACAGTGGTATCGCCAGTGGCCGCCCGCCTCTGTGTGTGCGGTAAACCCCCGCCGGCCGACAGATCGGGGCGGCCCTGCGGACTGACCCGCGCGCGCCTGATCCGGTCTCCGCCGCTGCCGTGCTGATGTTCACCGCTGTCCTGCCTGTCCTGGCCGTCGGGCCGCGGCTCTGGCTCCGGCTCCGGCTCCGGCTCCGGCTCCGGACAGTGGGCGGCAGTGGCGGACCTCTCGGCCCTGAGCCCGGTCCGGGACGACTGCGTCCGCTCGGCGCCGCCACCGGCCCGCCCGGCCGTCGGCAGTGCGGTCCGCGTCGTGAGCAGGCCGTTCATCATCGTTGCGGCCGCGCTCAGTGACACGGTCGGCGGGACAGCACGGGCCCACCGACGGCCTGAGGACGGAATGGGTACGGCCGATGGCCGGGTCTTCACGGCAGGGTCGGTTACCGTCGCCCGGCCTGTTTGGCACGTAACGACACCGGTGACGGTGCCGCGATGGTCGGCCGCCCGCTCCGTGTCCGATGTACGGACGCCGTGTGCTCTGTGTTGCCAGGTCTCACGCCGACGCTGCTGCGGCGACTTTTCCCCAGTTTAGGACAGCTCTCGTTTCTGTTCGTTTCTTCGGCTTTTCGCCCGCTGGTTTGCATCGTCACATTCCGAATTGCTCAGAACTGTTGCCCGCGTCTGACTCTGAACTTAGACATATTGACATTTGTTTCGTACATGACGCCTTTGCAGACGTTCATTTCCTGGAAGGTAGTTAACTGCATTACCCGGTAATTTAGTTACAACAGCGAACCCAGCAAAAGTACACTGATTTTGTTGTTATATTGTTATTGAGTTACTGCAGCAAAGGAAGACATTGTTGATTTTGCAGGCGAAAAACTGTCCAACTGCGTTTTCTCCTTGCATTTTCCCCTTTTCCCTTTCCCTAGCAACCACTAATTAGTGAGTCGTGCTGAGGCTCGGTTTCTGTTCGGACAGCCCGTTCAAATGGAATACTCCAATTTAGTCAGATTTTTAAAAATGGACATGTTTGGTACGAAAATGTAACTGGTAACGTTGTCAGATCGTAAAAAACCGCAAACTTTAGAAAACGCATTTGGTAATCCGTCGATAGAGCGCAATACGGGGCTGTATAGGTCAGTGAGGGTAAACATTTACTGACCTGCGCTTGCTCGTGATCTTCGCAACAGCTGTAAATGGGACACGGCCGAATAGGGCACACGGGAAAACCACGGGAAATCGCTTTGAAACTCTAAATGTACAGTTTGAAGAAGGGTGGATATTCATTTTGCTTCTAAGACAACACCAAGTTGGAATACGCTTCGTAACGTACCATGCGCTCTGATCGAAATTGGCCTGGAACGAGTTAGTTTTATTGAAATGGAATTCCAGCGCATTGGGTGCACTAGACAATGTCTGTGCAAGCCTTCTCGGTCATAGACCGTCCCGAAGCCGTGCTGGACGTTGTCCGGTCCAGTGTCGGCCGTGCCGTCTGTGTGTGGACAGTGGAGGCGCCCCGGGCCGTTATCGATCGGTCCGGGCTCTGAAGCCGGCCGCCGGCCAGGACCCACCTGTCCACCATCGATAGCCCTGTGTCAGCGGCCGGCGGCGCGGCGCGCGGCTCGTATTGGTCGCGCGGAAGCCTCCGCCAGCCTGTCACCAGCCACCTAATGAATTCCCGCTCTATTTCTGTCCCACGCCTGTCAATTGTTGCGCAGAGTGGCCGCGTTCGCCGTTGCCGGTGTTTGCGGTCGGTGGGGAGCCGCTGTAACGGCCGTTCTGTCTGCATCACTGTCGTCACGGCACGATCGTGCGCAGTCTTGATGACATTGACTGGAGACTCGTGTGCACGCACGGTACTGGGACGCAGCTTGAGATGGCCCTGACTCGCATCAAACCGCCCCGTAACACTGGGACGGCCCTCGATTGGTGTCAGGCCACATCGCAGACAGAGACTGATGGCACGGGCTGCACCTGTCGGACGGCATCGAGCCGTTTCGGCCGTCGTAAAGAGCGCACACCTGTTGTAACGCGGGCCCCGTGCGGGAAGCCGTTGTGTAGTGCGCTGTCTGTTACAACACGTGGCCGTGTTGGGCCGAGTCGCTGCCGCTGTTTGGTGTGCGCCGTCCGCCGTCGGAGGCCGGCCGACCGACCGCTCTGTGTCTGTCTCTGGCAGGACCCTCGCCGGCCGGTCACCGTGAGTTGTTTTCCGGGACGGCGCCGACCTGCCGCCGCCGTCCTGTACCCCTCCCCCATTCCCCGCGCCGAGTGCCGGCCTCATTTGCATGGCTCACGATACCACCGCTGCAATTGGCCCGGGATGCACCGCTGGACAGACACGGGACGCCGATGAGGCCGCGCTATTGCCGATCCCTCGGAGTCGACCGCCGCCTGCTCAGACTGGCGTGACGGGACTGCTGGACATCAGCAGGTGTCAGGCAGCTGTGATCCACCCCAGTAAAGTCATGCAACCAACAAGTGTTCGCCTTCCAAAAATTGTGGTCCTTTTGTAAATATCGCACACAAAGGTCATGGCACAGACGCATAAGCCACGACTCTCACCGATCACTTTCCCTGTTACGGCTTGGATGTCCCATTAATTAGCCTTAGTTGCGCCATCTACCAGGACTGCTTTTCTAATGCCCCGGTTTTTGTCTGCGAATTTCTTACTTACGCTCTTTGAGCATGTCTGTAGCGTTCCTGAAGCACGTTATGGTGGCATTTAATAGCGTTAAAACTTTGGAGCATAGTGGAATCCGATCTCGGTCGCAATCTTTCATTCCTCTCCGCCGGTCCTTTGTGGTGCTTGCGGCTGATCTCAGAGGACTGCGCATAAGAATAGGTGTGCTTGACAAAGTCTGTGAGGGGACAGTCGATGACTGTACGGTCCGCGGCCAGCAGTGGAGAAAGATAGTCTGGCGAGCATCCTGTCAGAGATTCGGAGTGATTATGAGGGCTCGCAGTGTCCTGTATTGTGCCTTTAACCACTTCTGCGTGATCACTACATTTATGGCATTCATCCTACGCATCCTTTACCTTTACTGTTTACGCACCTCGCCTGTCGTTTCTCTCAGTGTGATTTATTTTCACGCACTTCTCGGCTTAAAAGCATGTTATTAGCTGGCTTTTCATCGTCGTTTTCGGCGACGGATTCGGCAGCTTTTTCGGCGGCCGGCAAAGGGTTTGAACCTGCTCGAGTATGAAT
Source organism: Capitulum mitella (assembly GCA_030062745.1). Taxonomy (NCBI): domain Eukaryota; kingdom Metazoa; phylum Arthropoda; class Thecostraca; order Pollicipedomorpha; family Pollicipedidae; genus Capitulum; species Capitulum mitella. The sequence goes on from CP099845.1 coordinate 17,467,127, forward strand.
TTTCGGCAGGAATTAGGACTTTACCCAGGATAATAGCTTGCGTTTTGGGTGGAGAAAATGGCTTATGCTTGGTCTTTGCATAAATTTAATAAGCGTTGATCGTTTATGCATGAATGTATGCATGAATGTCCCTGAACGTTATGCCACCTGTAAATGGGAGTGTTATATAACTCCTGTTAGTTCTGCCTCACTTGTTCGTATACGCGGCCCCAATTACTGGGGGTGGTTTTTCTTCTTTTGTGAAGGTTGTGTGTTTTCTGCGAAAACCATTTATTCCTTTGTTGGCACTCCAGCACTCAAGGCACTCTGCTGATATTCAGTTGGCATAGGCGGTTACGCTGCTTGCGGGCGTGTTGCTTTGTGAAGTTCAGAACGTTTTTACATTTCGGTCACTCAGTAACATGAGACACAACTACGTGCCGTTACTTTTACATTACTTATACAGAAGATAATGGAATTGTCAGTCCAGTTGCGACCGTGTTTTGACATGTCGCACAGAAATAGTCGTAACCAAGATTTCTCATATGTGAAAAAAACTATTAACTGTTAAAAATGTTTCTTTCATTGCCTTGGTTAAAAGTCTCAAAAGGTAGCAAAAACTTTTAGCAGGTGGTTGCCACGGCGACACGGCAACCTATATTCATACTTGCTCCCCTCTCTGAAGCAGAGGCGTAGGAACACCCAGAAAAGTGCGTTGGGGGAACCAACCAAAAGGTGGGAGCCATGACCCCCTTGCCTCCTCCCAGTTCCTACTCACATTCTCTGAAGGTACTGCATTTCACTGGAAATAATGCATTGGGTGAACGCCGCTAATTGTTTTGGCTGAATGAAAGTGAGAAATTCTAGGCATGCTGCAAATACAATGCATGTCTGCTGCTGACTTTTGCCATCATCTTTCAGACGGTGTCAGCTGCCTTTGGCCAAATCGGAAGTGAAGTTGCAACTGAATTATATGACATCACAACAAGCGGAACTGCTTTTCTCTTCCTCGCCCCATCTTCCGAATCTTTTTTTTCGTGGCTATTTCTTTTTACGGGTGGTAACCGTTGTGCCGGGTCAGTGGCTGAAATCGGTGCCGCCAGCCGCCGGAGACGCAGTTGACCCTCCCCCTCCTCTGGGGCTCGTTTGAGCCACATGCCGACCGTTTCCCAGGCCGTTAGCCGAGGAGCGGGCAGGAGCGGCTCGTCCCTTGACGCGCGGTGACCGTGTGCCGTGCTGCCGTCAGGGCGACCGTCTGAGCCACGCCGTGGGCTGCGCCTTCGCCGCCTGTCTGGAGCGCAAGCAGAAGCGAGACAAGGAGTGTGCGGTGACCATGACCGTGGACGCGGCCACCTCGGCGTTCACCCGGTTCGGCAGCTTCAGACAGGGCACCATCACAGAGCGGCTGACCGACCCGCAGGAGTGCAAGCCGGCAGGTGAGTCGGCGTTTTGCCGTTTGCACTTGCCGACTCAGGCAGTCGCAGTGGTGTGACTGGGTGCCCGCTGGTCACATTACCGTGTCTTCTGGACCTTGTACCGCTGCCAGTCTTTATCCATCGTAACAGCGGTGGATAAAAGGTGGCAGACCGGTGGTCAGTGTCAGACGCAGTTTGCCCGTTTGTGATCCGCAGGTGTCGCCGGGCGTGTGCTCTACCTTCCTTGACATCTCCTCTGTAAGGTATGCTTTTCAGGCCGACGTGGCCTGTGACCTGGCCGGTGATGCGTCCCTGGATTTGCCTCGTAACCTGAGCCTTCTTGTGACATGTTTCCGTATCCCAGAAGAACCAGCGCACCTGTGGCCCGTTCCCACGGCTCGCAGCCTGTGACGTTACGCGTGGTGTAAGGCGAGCTGTGACCGTGACCTGGCGGTGACCTCTCCGTCCGCAGAGCCGGTGCCCGTGAAGCCGGTCAGTAATCCGTTCGCAGTGGAGCGGCCGCACGCGCCGCTGGGCATGTTCGAGCGACAGGGCAGCTTCCGCGTGCAGGGCCGCCTATCAGAGGCGTCTCCGTTCAAACGTCAGTACTCTCTGCGACTGAACGAGCTGCCGTCTACCCTGGAGCGTCAGGGCCGACTGCCCGGACTAGAGGGACCCAGAGGTGAGCTGTTGCGCGGACTGGAGGGACCTAGAGGTAAACTGCTGCGCGGACTTGAGGGACCCAGAGGTTAACTGCTGCCCGGACTGCTATGAGAGACTGGATTTCCTATCAGGAATAAGCCCTGAGCCCGCTGTGAGCGGCTGGTCGGCGGCCGAAGCCAGTCCTAAATTGAGCCCGGCTCCCCCGGTTCTGGGAACAGCTGCAGTGAAATCCCTGGATCTGATGGCTGGGACCCAGACGCCCCATAAATTGACGGCCATGGTGGGGAATCTGGATGGCGACCCTGAGCGGCAGGCGGAAATGGGTTCCGTCACCTTCGTAATCCGGTGTCTGACTGTGGTCAAAGCTAGTACGACAGTTCTAGTATGCCCCACGATTTGATGACGGCTGTTCCAGCTCGCCGGACCGGGGCCGTGTGCCGGAAGGCAGTTCAGATGGCTGTGCCAGCTCGCGGGCCGGGCGGTGTGCCGGAAGGCAGTTCAGATGGCTGTGCCAGCCCGCTGGGCCGGGGCGGTGTGCCGGGCCTCGGTGACGCTGGCTGCCTGCTGTTGCAGTTGCGCCCATTCCTGAGGGGCAGGCTATTGACGAGCGGGAGGAGGATACGGACAACGTGACGCTGCTCTGCCGCGAGCTCTCCTCTGGACTGGACCTCCTCTCCGACAGCCAGCAGGTCAGACATTCACAGCCACCGCACTGTTGCCAACTGTAAACCGCACTCTCCAGCAGACTAGTTATGCAGAGACAGGGACGGATCCAGGGATTTGTCAGGAGGGCTATTTTTAGGGGCGCCAAAACGGTATTATGGGGGCGCCAGCATCGCGGCACAAGGGCGCCAAACGCGGTGGTAATAATGCACAAATGCAAAGTGTTCAGTTGCATGTAACTGGTGGCGTCAAAGTGACTCACGAATGCATTTTGACTCGTACGCGCTTGAACACGGGATGCCGGTCCCTATTTAACAAAAGAACGCCCATGTCCTGCTCAAAGACTGCACGTCTCATGTGGAGTGTTTAACAACAGAGCGCCTTCGTATCAACGGACAAAATTCGTCCGTGAAAAATTGGGTCAAGCACCAATCAGAACCTAGGTTCTGTCCCTGTGTTTCACAAAGGAGCTCCTCGCACAAAAGGGCTCCTCTTACTAAAGCGTTGGTGTGTTCGATGTTACTAGGACCTTATTTTGAGGAATTAGTTGTGATAGCCCTTCACGTGGTTGCGTGTGGCTTAGAGGCGCCTTTTGAATGACAGGGCGCCCATACTTTATCACGTGGGTGCCTGTTCGGTGTCAAGGCGCACCTTTTAAACAGCAGGTCGTCAGTATCCCATCGTAGGGCGCCCCCATGGTGTAACACGGACGCCTTTTGAACGGCAGGGTTGGATATACATTCTAGTCCATAGATACCTTTTCATGGTCACCAGGGTAACAGATCATCCATGTGCTGTAACGTGGGCGCCTCCTCGATGTTAGCTGGGCGCCCTTTTGAGGGTGTTCCATCACAGAGACGTTTCCTTTGTGTCACAGGGACGCCGTTTCAACGCCGGGCGCCCATACATGATCACAAGGGGCCGCTGTGCCACGTAACGTCCACGCTGCGTCCCGTCTGTTCCACATAACTCTGTGTTAGCGACATGTTTCAAGAGCTGGGCGCAGAAGAGGCATATAAGGGCGCCGTTGTTCTATTACAGGAGTTCACGATGTCACATGTGCGCTCTTTAACGATAGGGCATTTTTGTGTTCACGGGCAACATTCGTCTGTAAATGACTTCTGTGCTCTTCTCTGGCTTCCGCGAAAGGGGAACCGAAGTACCAAGATGGGGCGCCCGTTTGCCTCCCCCTCCCCGGATCCGCGCCTGTCCGGAAACGTAATGTGCCAGTAACGTCTTGTGTCCAACTGGTACTTACAGCGTGCTCTGCAGGCGATGCGTAAGGCATGCTGCAGAATGTCTTGCTGGTCTCTCGGCATCCCTCCTGCCATTGTTTGGCCAGTTGGCTTGTTGGGGCTCGCTCCAGCCGCATATGTCCTGTCGGACTCCCTTTCCGCTTCATGTGTCTTGTTGGTCTTGTGATGCCCTCTCCTGGCCTCTCCTGTGCTGGTGGTCTCGTGGTGTCAGCCCCCATCACCGCCGTGTGGTGTTGGTCTCATGGTGTCTGCCCCGATCCTCCTCTGGACTGTTGGTCTCATGGTGTCTGTCCCGGTCTTCCTCTGGACTGTTGGTCTCATGGTGTCTGCCCCGGTCGTCCTCTAGACTGTTGGTCTCACGGTGTCTGCCCCGGTCCTCCTCTGGACTGTTGGTCTCATGGTGTCTGCCCCGGTCCTCCTCTGGACTGTTGGTCTCACGGTGTCTGCCCCGGTCCTCCTCTGGACTGTTGGTCTCATGGTGTCTGCCCCGGTCCTCTGGACAGTTGGTCTCATGGTGTCCGCCCCGGTCCTCCTCTGGACTGTTGGTCTCATGGTGTCTGCCCCGGTCCTCCTCTGGACTGTTGGTCTCATGGTGTCTGCCCCGGTCCTCCTCTGGACTGTTGGTCTCATGGCGTCTGCCCCGGTCCTCCTCTGGACTGTTGGTCTCATGGTGTCTGCCCCGGTCCTCCTCTGGACTGTTGGTCTCATGGTGTCTGCCCCGGTCCTCCTCTGGACTGTTGGTCTCATGGTGTCTGCCCCGGTCCTCCTCTGGACTGTTGGTCTCATGGCGTCTGCCCCGGTCCTCCTCTGGACTGTTGGTCTCATGGTGTCTGCCCCGGTCCTCCTCTGGACTGTTGGTCTCATGGTGTCTGCCCCGGTCCTCCTCTGGACTATTGGGCTCGCGATGTCCGTCGCAACCTTGCTCTGGGCTGTTGGGCTGGTGTCGGCCCCGGACTGTCCCTGGACGATGGATCGTTTGTCGTACTGTCCGTGGTCGGTGGGCTGGCTGCGGAACTGTCCTCTTGGCCGGTGGGCCGTGTGTGGCACTGTCCCTGGCTGGTGGGTTGACCGTAGAACTGTCCCTGACCGTTGGGCGGGCTGTCGGACTGCCCATGGCCGGTGGGCCATGTGTCGGACTGTCCCTGGCCGGTGAGCAGGCGCTGACTGATGCCTGCCCGCCGCCTGCAGTCAAAGCCGGCCGACGTGTCCGGCGGACCCAGCCAGCCAGACGAGTGGCTCTCGTCGCTGACGAACGGCAGCGCGGCGTCGGAGCGGCCGGCCGCCTCGGCCGGCTGGCAGCCGCCGACGACGTCCGCCTCTGCCGGCTGGAGCAGCGATCCGTTCGACTCGGAGTGGGCGCAGATCGCCGAGCGGAACAATCAGGCCAACAGGGCCACCAACCCGTTCATCGGCGCCGCGCCCGTCAAGACGTTCGAGGTGCACATGTAGGGCCGGCGGCGACACGCCTTCAAGTGCCATCGGCAGTGGCGGTGCAGAGCTATGCGAGGCCGGCTGGCGAGCGGCGCGCGGCTTGGGGGACCAGCCTGCGGCAGCGACGACTCCGCGGTGTCTTAGGTTTAATTTAACGATTCCGCTCGTCTTCGCGTCCGATCAAGGGAACATATCGATTTTATGTCACAAGTACGGCCGTAGACATGTGATAGGTCGCCCTTGCGGGGATCGGACATCACTTTTATATGCCTTTTCTCTTGTGCCGCCTTGTGAACTAACAAACCTACATTGACTAAGTCTCATTTTAACATTCCAGAATACCTTAAGACGATTGATTTGTTGATTGTGTACGTTTTCGTTGGAATGGGCGACTGTTGTGCCGGGATGGTGTGCTGCGCCGTCTAACCTGGTTCGCTCGCTGCGGCGGCAGTCGGGCGGCGCGTGTCGTATCGGACCAACATGGCGTCGGGGAGCGGGCTCCGACAGGCGAATCCTCGCTCTGAACGCTTCCTGGCCCGGGCTGCACGGCGGTGTTGCAGCTGTTGCGCGCCTGGCTACATTCCCCAGGCGGCCGGACCGTGGTCGCCTGAAGCCGCCAGTCAGCTCAGCCCGCGGGCTTGCTGCAGCTACAGGAGCCGCACCGTGGCGCCACCAGCGATGTGGCTCGGAACTTCGTTACTGCGGAGGGCGGCGGGTGGCTGCGTTGTTGCAGAACCTCCGGCACCTATGCGACGTCGACGGTTGGCGTCCGGCTGTATCACTCAAATGCAAATGATGCGTTATTCAAGTGGCAGCTAGGCGTAGGAAGCAACGAATAAAGTACCGCTATTTTACGTATTGTTTCCCTTCGAGTATTTTGCATCGGGTTTCAGCGTGGGCTGTTTGGACCATAATCGCCCCACCAACATGTACGCTGCCTTTCTGCGTCCATTGAGACAAAGTTGCTTTCTTGTTACATCGTTGCGGGTAATGAAAAAAAGGAGGGAATCTTCCACACTTTCCGCGAGTTCAAATGCAAAATCGTCTCAATAAATAAACAAAAAAAGACCGGTTCAAAAAACCGTGTGACCTAAACATGTTCGGGATAACATGGCACGATCAAACAGGTACGGTCGGCCACCACACTGGTTTTGTAAGACCTGCTATGTCAAAACGGATCGCAGCAACAACAAAACCGTGCTGGAACCAGCATAAACCCATATATTGATCACAGAGTACGTAACCACCCAACAACGTGCAAAAATAAGTTCGTCGTGTGCACATATGCAAAGGCCGCAACCATACGCACGGTCGCAAGGCACGATCCAAAACACAAGCCTCGCAACAAAATGGTCTCCAGTCTATCTATGGAGGTTACTGCGGATCCCACAACATCGCACGGGTAGTACACATGTACGATCACGTTCCAAGCGCAACAAGGCGCAGCCAGAACCCATCTAGAGACGTTTTCTTCCGATCGAACGCGCGCAAGGGGTTGGGGCGTTCAATTCAAGTGTCCTCGACCGGCCCAGAAATCAACAGCACAACCGTTGCAAACAATGGCCCAAAGAAGGCTGTCAGCGTCTCGTACCAGTGCCTTTTATGCCGCTCTAGCGCATTACGGCGACCAGCAGCGATCGGCCGGTATAGCCTGGTACAAATCGTCGAAGTCAACGGCGCCGCTCAGCGAATAGGCAGCCAATATCTCTGATCTGAACCGGCTGCCGTGCGACTGTCGGCCACGGTTTCGGCCGCCGTCCGCCTACTGGAGCCACTTGGAGAAGACCTTGGAGGCGGCGTGTTTGGCGGCGCTGATGGAAGCGTGCGAGGCCGGCGGCCGGGCGGCGCGCGCCCGCAGCAGCAGGGCGGCCGCCTCCGGTTCGTGCCCGGCGGCGCGCAGCTGGGCGGCCGCAGGCAGCGGGTCGGCCGCGCTCTTCAGCAGTCGCTCAACCGCCGGCTCGTACAGCGCCGTGCCGACCAGCAGCGGCAGCGCGCCGGCCGCCAGCAGCATGTCCAGCGACGACTCGGCCAGCGGCCAGCCGGGCCGGTCGGCCGGCGCCGCCTCCAGAGCGGCGGCCGCCCGGTTCACAGCCTCCGCCCGGACGCCGGGGTCGTGCGAGAGCAGCGCCGCCCGCAGGCCGGCCGGGCCGCCGCCGGGTGCGGCCGCCAGCAGCGCGGCCAGCCGGCCGTGCGCCGGCGCCGGCAGCAGCGCCGTGTCGGCGTACTCGGCGGCGGCGGCCAGCACCAGCCGGCGGCCGGCCGCCACGTCCGGCAGACGCAGGGCGCGCTCGCACACGACGCAGAGCGGACTGCGCTCCGGGTCGGCGCACAGCTCGGCCGGAAACGGCGGCCAGCGGCGCAGCAGCTGCAGCAGCGGCTCTAGCTGGGCCGGCTCGGCCGCCTCGGCCGCCAGCCGCGCCAGCAGCCGCGCCCGGCCGGCCGCGTCCCGCGTGTCGGCGGCCGTCAGCGGCAGGCCGGGCAGCACTGCGGCCGTGTCGGCGTGCACCAGCGCCGGGAACTGGTCCCGGTCCACCGGGAAGTGTTTGGTGAGCAGCCGCGCCGCCTTGACCCGCCGGCTGGTGTCCACCTGGCAACAGGGCCCGGCACAGAGGTGTATGGCGCCACAACGAGCAATGGCAGCTGCTGCCTCGTGACAAACACCACACAGTGAGTGGGCACGCATGGCGCATCACGTGGACTTCACACATCCGCAGAACTGCACTGCAAACAACACTGAACTACGAAGGAAAACAACACTAAGCCCTTGAAGTAAACATGAGACAGTCACCCAGTTACCAGGTGCGGAAACATCCAGTTTTTCCTACATGTGCTTTGCGAACCTTGAACTTTACAGCAAAATAAAAACAAAATCCTTACAGAAGCCCTCTCATCCGACAGGTACGAAACGGCCCGACGAACGGCCACCAGCGGGCGCCACTAACGTCTGGATCGTCGCAGAGCTGGCGGAACTCGGCGATGACCTGGTCCGCGGTGAGGCCCTGGCCGCCAGCCTCGATGTAGCGCTTGATCTGGGCGGCGGCGGCGGCCAGCGGCCGCACGTCAGCCGACTCCCGCCGGCCGCGCAGCCGGGCCGCGGCGGCGCGCAACGCCTCCAGCAGCACAGCCTCCACTGGCGCCACCTCGTCCAGCGGAAACACACTCAAAATCTGCCGCAGCACCGACAGATGGCAGCCGTCGAGCACGATCTGGAGGCGCAGCGCGCTCAGCCGCTCCGCCTCGCCCCGGGTCTGGTCGAAGAGACGCGCGAACCTGCGGGCACGGCAGCCAGTGCTGTGTCAGGATACCGAGATCAGCCCGCCGGCGTCACGCCCAGGTCTAAACCACGCCCAACTGCTCCGTAACTTGGAATTTCAGATCGACTGTCGAAAATAATATGAACTGACGGGCTGCAACGCACTTCGACATTACACCACACAGGTAAAGCGTGGCTATTGCCACCCCCGTCTACCCCCAGTACTTCCTGACGACAAAAGCCCGCGGAACCAAATGTTCCATCCGCATCCCTATCTGAACAACACACAACAACACACCATACAGCCGCATTTAGGCAAAATAGTCGACTACGTCACCACACACCAAGTCACATGAAACCATAAGAGCCGATGGAGGCGGAGTTGGTTGCCCCTTCTCCAACTGATCTGAAACTTAACAATGACACTGAATGGGCGATGACAGGGAAGAAACCACCCGAAATGTTTCTTTGTCCCCTCTCCCGTCTGTGTAGTTACGGCGCTCCTGTCAAGCTGAGTCAAAGGAGCGGTTCTGAGGTATTGTTGGGACCCCGGTATTCGTCCTTCCCTTTTGACATGGCGTGCAAGCAGCTCGTCAGGGACAATATAAAGGCCAAGTATGAGCCCGAGCAAGTCACGAGTGACTTGAGATACGTCAACCATGGTCATTTACAAGCTATGACAGTGTCACTTTGGCGCCTTTCTGAGACAAATTTAGCCCTAGCACCAAGCAAAGATTGCACCTGAGAAAAAAATAAATGCCAATATTGAGCTTCTCGTGGAATTTTAAGCCAGCAATGTACAATAAATTCTCAAAGGCCACATCGTGAAACAATCTGACGTATCTCATAGGTTAACCTCGGGCTACCTTTGCCAAAATATAATTTGTCGTGGCGAACTGAGTAATTCTGATACCATGTACGGCCAACTTACACTTTCCTGCCCTCTTAATGCACTTTCGAAACGGTAGGCGCATAACTTTCAAATTCAGGGCTTTCATTTAACCCGCGCCCCACCGGCACCCCGACGTGGTCGGCCGGAGCCGGGGAGGGGGAGGGGGCGTTTCGACGCCCCTTCCTCTATTTCGCGAACGAAAGACGGAAAAATTTAACTCATGTACAAAAGTTTGGGAAATTTTGAAAAATGCAGTTTTCTGGCCTATATATACACACACACACACACACACACACACACACACACACACACACACACACACACACGCACGCACGCACGCACGCACGCACGCACGCACGCACGCACGCACGCACGCACGCACGCACACACACACACACACACACACACACACACACATATATATATATATATATATATATATATATATATATATATATATATATGAGCATATCAATGGCAAGTTCACGGAATGTAAATTACGGCGACGTATAATTCATACCAGGCATACAGCCATATATCGCATCAGGCGACTTGATATGTCATTCTTCATTTCGCTACATTTGTGAGGTTTCTGAACGTCGCTGGCGAGTTGTTGTCAACGCATGCTTCCAAAATGGCAGAAACGATTTTGTAAAAACAGACTAGAACGCCAGTGGCCCGACGTGACCTGACCTGACCTAACATTCAGCCGTTTTCTTCGCTTCATTCCGTGTTCTGCTGAGGATCAATAACAATGCAAACAAACGGGCAGAGTATCTTTGTGTTGAAACTCTCTGGGTGCCATAACCGTGATCAATAGGGTGCTTTATAAGGTCGATCGTATGACCAGATCTGACGTGGGATTATGACCTCATTTGAGGCACGCTTGAGCTTCATCTTTTTATGCCTAGATCTGCCAATGACTCATGAAATAAACCAGAAAGATACAGCAGGGCATCAGGATATGAACACAGCTGCTGTCACGGTGGCCTTTCATGGCCTTAGGTGACCTAAGGTCGTTTCGCAGCATGGAAGCGTCTTGGTGCAATTTTCGACTGCAAAACAGACTTCAGTGTCTATTTTCTGCCCCAAAGTTCATCAAAAAGTTGTTTTAGACTCCTTTTGGTCAGTTTACCTCATATGTAACTTGACCTGACCTGACCTCATGACCCTTCACGTGAGTCAACACTGTTTGTAGTGTTCAGTGACTTCCTTGGTCTCGGAGTGCATTTCAGGCACCAGAGATCCATCTCATCTTCTGCCACGGTGGATTCGCACGACCTCAGGTGACTTAAGGTCATTTCACAGTCTGGAAGCGTCTTGGTGCAACTTTGAACTATCAAGTCGACTTCAGTGCATATCTGTACCCCAAAGATAATCAAAACGGGGTTTTAGACTCCTTTTTCCTTTTATCCTCGTTCACCCCACATGAGACCTGACCTGAAACCATAACGCTTCATGTGGTTCAACATCATTTGCCGTGTCTATTGATTTCTTTGGGCCAGGAATGCATTTCAGGCTCCAACAAGAAGAAGAAACGGTTCAAAACCGTTAGAATACAAAAAAAAAAAAACAGGGAACGAGGATGAAAATGAGCTGACCTTAGGTCACTGGCCTTGGCATTGACAACAAATTTTAGACACACTTCTCAGGAATGTCCTTGACTGCTATTCCTGAAGGCTTAAGGTCGATCTATCGCACGGCGTAGTTTGTAGAAGACAAAAAAATCGGCCTACGCCAGTGAACTGACATAACCAGACGTTCAAAATTCTACAGAACATACACAAAGGATGTAAGAAAAGGTACGGAAAATTTCAGCGCGCAGCGCGCACTGATTTTTTGCTTATCACTAAAAATCCTTATGGCGAAGGGGAATCAAAAAGACCCCCTCTTTTGGCGCGGGTCATCGGTGACCTGCCGGTCAACAAATGGGGACTCACAAATGCATGGGACCTCAGGGTGCTGGGCTATTGATTGCGGCTTGGATAGTCGAGGTCGAACCAATGATTATCGAGACGGGTCTGTATGCCTCCCCTGTAACTGGAAAGTGGCGAAAAAGCCGAGTCAGTTTCGGCTCAACCATGCGCCTCCACTGCGGCATGACCGTCAAGTTCATGACGCAAGACAATTGAAAAGAACGTGAAGACCAACTGAAAAGAAGAAAACAGCCCTAGGAGTTGTCTTTTTCTTTTTGTCCTTGGGGCTGTTCTTTCTGGCACATGGCGGAACCCCGATGCTCAGGACAGCCATGACGCAAAACCGACAACCCTGCACTTCTGTGCACGGCTCAACTCATGACCAATCTAATCAGGACGTGAACGGCTGATAAAGCTGGCTGAACAAGGCTAGGACTGCACCACACAAGACTATAAGTCAATACAGCTGATAAACGAAATCTCTGGAGTGAAATGGATCAGTTAAACACGAAATCAGTAACCCAGTTACGGTTATCGCTTCCCTCGAACAATAAGCAGGAGAGACGACAGCGACAAAGTGCACATGACAAATGCAATATGTATGCACCAGTCAACGGCGGTCAGGGCCGACGAAATCAGGACTGTTCCATCGCATGGGATGAATGGGAACGGAAATAAATAGTCCTATGGTTCACATAATCAACATTATGACAGTGGAGGACATCAGGGCTAGTTTCAGTTTCACCAAGGTAACGTACCATTTTCATTTTCCATTAGGTGAAGAAAAGGGGCACTACGTTTCCACCTGTTGTCAAGTGGAGCCGATTTGTCACTTACAATAAGACCGACACGTACATTTCATCGACACATTGCACTTAAAACAGCAGCTGACCTCCAAATAAAAACCAATATGCTTGTTCTACATACGTTGTTTTCCAATTGCAATTGTTAGTCCAGACTAAATGTACGGAAATGCATCAGAAAATCCATACATGAGAGAATACGCCGCTGGGAAATGTTTGAAGAACGAAAACGCACAGAGTCGCAACAACATAAATCAAAACCTTCCCTGCCAGAACCGAAGGCGATCCAGCCACATTCGACCGTGCAGGGGGGTGGTCCGTATGACCCCAAGCCAATTCCAAAAGAAACGCCTTTTGCCTGTGCAATGGTACCAAGGATGACAATTTTGAGTCATACGGAGACCTTAACCCTATTCCCGGCAGGGGGGGGGGCTGAATCCGCCCCCCTCGGGTTTTTTGCTTGTCAATTCCAGGCTTTTTAACGCAGCTTCACGAAACTTAGTGACTTTTCCTAGCTATTCTTTCTACGCGCCGTGACAAAATTTCACAATTCTACTTTGCTCACGAGCGGAGCCAGGCAACGTTTTTGAGAGGCATCTCGGGCCATTTTTGGCCATGTTGAGGGTAAAAGAAAAATGTCTGCCAAAAACATAGTTTTTAAGATAGAACTTAAAACTTCATATGGATGTATAGCTAAATAGTTGGGCAATGTGCACACAAAACTTCGTTTATCTGAGGTCACTTTACAAGGTCAGGTCAAGGTCAAAAGTCGATATTTGTTTTTTTTGCAATAATTTCGGCGCCGTTTTTTCCAACGCCAAACCCGGAATATATATGACGCAGAAGGGTGCCCTCTACTTGTGTATCACGTTTCAGCTTGATGTCGGGTAGGGTCACGGAGCTATGACCTAAAATGTCACTGCGCATACCCTATATCGCAACAGCCATAAAATGAAATTTTTGAAATAGAGTGAATTCAAATGGTTGGAAACGTCTACAGATAATACCAAATGCACACGAAATCATTCCAAGTGACCCCAAGGTCACTGGAGGTAATTTAAGGTCAAAGGTCACAAGTGGATCTGAAGAACGTGTGAACATGACAGTTCCCCCTTTTTTATGTCCCTGGCACCGCCTATGCTAACATTATACAAACATTGTAAGGCGATTTTTACTTCTTTAGCATAGCATGACTATCAGAAGGGAAAAAAGTGTTTTTACCTTTTTTGTTCATTCAGTTCTTAGAAAACTAATACTCCTATTTTTGAAACCCTGTGAACGGCCATGAATTTTCTCAAAATTTCAGATTTGTGGGCCCATGGTAAAATCCCTATACATAATCTCTCGATTCATGCCAGTTTCATCGAAATCGGTTCATAAACAACGGAGTTATAAGAAGTCCAAAAGTACCCCTAATTTTGACATTTTTGCCCCCCCTGTATCCCTAAATTTCGAAATTTTGAAAATTTCTTTTTATAAAAATGTAGTTCACGTCACGGCAAACAGATTGCCGTTTGTTGCGATGAAATCGGACGAGTAGTTCTCGAGATCTCAGGGGGGGGCCGAATCCGCCCCCCTGCCGGGAATCGACCATACCGTCTAGCCCTCCGGGAATAGGGTTAAAGGAAACCACAAATGAGGCCTTGTCCGTGGATTCTGGTTTCCACTGGAGGCTATAAGACAAAATACCGAAATCCGATAGACTAAAAGATTCTTGCAAGGCGACGTTACGTGACCCCAGAATCACGAACAACAACGATAAGGGATTGGGATTATGTTATGGAATTAACGTTACCATAGTTATCGTAAGGTTCAGTGCCTCCGATCATTCCATGCCTGCTTGTCTGTCTGCCTGTTCCGCCGCCCCCCCCCCCCCCTCCCCCGGCGGAGGACTCAGAGCAGCTCCCCGTGCGCCCTCCGTACCCGGAGAGGCCAGCTGATGCAGGGAGAGCGAGGCGAGATAGGAGGTTCGCTGGGCGGTTGGCGCGGCCGGCCGGCCAGTCCCGGTCCTGAGGCGGCCATCATGAGAGTGTCTCTGCCGCCGCTCCTGCTGGCGGCGCTGGCCGCCGCGGCCGCGGCCGTCGCCGGCCCGGCCGATCCGACCTTCAAGGTGGTCTGCTACTATGGCAGCTGGGCCGTGTACCGGCCCGGCCTGGGCCGCTTCGACGTGGAGGACATCGACCCGATGCTCTGCACGCACGCCATCTACACGTTCGCCGGCCTGGACCCGGGCAAGCACATTATCAAGTCGCTCGACCCGTGGAACGACCTCTACGACGACTACGGCAAGGGCGCCTTCCTGCGCTTCACGGCGCTGAAGCAGCGCAACCCGCGCCTCAAGACGCTGCTCGCCATCGGCGGCTGGAACGAGGGCTCCGAAAAGTACTCGGAGATGACCGCCTCGCCCGAGCGCCGCAAGATCTTCGTGCAGAGCTGCGTCGACTTCCTGCGCAAGTACAACTTCGACGGCCTGGACCTGGACTGGGAGTACCCGGCGCAGCGGGGCGGCAAGGCAGCCGATCGGGCCAACTTCGGGCACCTGGTGCGCGAGCTGAGCGACGCGCTGGTGCCGCAGGACCTGCTGCTGACGGCCGCCGTCGGCCAGTCCCGCGCCACCATCGACGGCGCGTACGAAATGGCCGCGCTCACCGAGTACCTGGACCTGGTCAACGTCATGGCGTACGACTACCACGGCGCCTGGGACCCGTTCACCGGCCACGTGGCGCCCATGTACGTGTCGTCGCAGGACAGGGCGCACGGCGGCGGGTACGAGGAGTTCAGCGTCAACTTCACCGTCAACTATTACCTCCAGGGCGGCGTGCCAGCCCACAAGATCACCATGGGCATCCCGATCTACGGTCGGGGCTATCTGCTGGACAACCCGCAACAGCACGGCCTGTACGCGCCGGCGCGGCAGCCGATGCCGGCCTGTCCGTACACGCGCGAGGCCGGCTTCTGCGGGTTCGGCGAGATCTGCCAGATGCTGCAGGAGGGCGGCTGGACCACTGTCACCGACGCCGAACAGCAATCACTCTACATTTACAAGGGCGACGTCTGGATCGGCTATGACGACCTGGCGGCCGTGCAGCGCAAGACCGACCTGATCCGCTCGCTGGGCCTGGCCGGCGGCATGGTCTGGTCCGTGGAGACCGACGATCGGCACAACCTATGCGGCATGGGCACCGAGCGACCCTTCATGAACGCCCTGTGGACGGCGCTCAACGGAGACATCCCGCACCCAACCCCGGGACCCACAACCCGACCCCCGACCGGACCCACAGCCCGACCCACGACCGGACCCGCACCGGAGCCCACCAGCGCGGCCCCGCAACCGCACGTCTGCCAGAAGGAGGGGCTCAACCCCAACCCGGACGAGCAGTGCTCGCCCGTGTTCTACGAGTGCGAGCACGTGGGTCCCAACTGGCGCGTCACGGAGATGGAGTGCGCCTCGGGCCTGGTGTTTGACCGGCAGACGGGCGTCTGCTCGTGGCCGCAACAGGCCGCCGAGTGTCAGTAACGGTCTCCGCCGCCGGCCTGGAGGCACCGACACCCGGACACCGAGCACGTCAGGACAGGGCCCTGCAGGGTGTCGACGACAGCGGACACCCCACAAACCAGGCCGCCCTGGACTTCCACATAGCTGTCAGCCAGCGCCGCAATGGCGCCCGTAGTGTGTGCCCGCAATTATTTGTAGCCGGCGCTGGTTTGTTTTGAGACGGTAGTCTACAAGTTCACGCAAAAGGCAAACCCGCCTAATCAACACGTGTGTATGTGCTGTTTTGTTATCTGGGAGCTGTTAATCTTTCGCAAATTGTTAAACTGTACCGTGCAGAAGCAATACATGGTACACAGTACTCATGGGATGTTTTTATTGTTATTTCTGCTTGCCATAGTGTAATGAAACCAGCACAGGCAATGGACGAGAAACAGGATCGCCCCCGGGATGCAATCAGCGATGTTTAAACGTTACCAAACGACAACATTTATGAGCAGTTGTGGGAACATTTCGCCCGTAAGTAAAGAATGGCTATGAAGGTTGCAGCTTCATTTCGACACACAGGTCCGGTGTCTTTTGCGTTTTCATAAAAACCGACGCTTTTAAAATTCAAACCAAGCCCGTGACAGCGAACTAACAGAACATACTTTCTGAGCACAAAACCAAAAGAGGATGATCAACGGTAATACAGCCGGTGATCCAGCCACATCCTCAAAACGCACGTCAGGCTACACAAGAGGCGATACCTTCATTCTTATTCGCACAACAATCGGGATAATAAGACACATGACAAGAAAACACATCAATAAGTACAAACGGTTTCAAGACCTGAGAATAAGGTAGTTGGGAAAAAGACGAACCAGTCATTCGGACACTAGCACCGTGACCCGCTCAAAAACAGAGGAGATTCTGTGGGCTGGATAACATTTGAAGAAGAACGAAGAAGCCGCGCCATGCGTGTCATGTCATGCGTAGTGGGAGCGAAACGTACCTGTAGACGTCGTCGTCGGCCGACTCCAGCAGCTCCGTGTACGAATCCCACTCCAAGTACTCGAGGTGCTCAATCCAGGCGTCCAGTCTCTGCCGGACCTCGGCCCAAGGCTGCTCAGGCCCACGATCGCCGGCCACCTCCCGGAGACGGCGTGCCATCTGCTGGCGCGTCTCCAAGTCGAGCTTCAGCGCGGCGTCGCTGAAGAGCAGGTGGCCGGCGCAGCGGACGAAGTCGTCCGGGGTGAGCAGCTGCAGCCGCGGCCGCTGCTCCTCCAGCCGGCGCCGCCACGGTCCGGCCGGGCCGCTGTAGAACGCCCGGCCCACCCAAGCGGCCGCCACGGCCGAGCCCGTCAGCGCCGGATTACCGAGCTGCGGCGCCAGCTCCTGCAGCTGGTCGGCGCTGTCGGCAGACAGAGCCGCCGACAGCTGCGCCGCCAGCTCGTCCCCGTCGGCGGCCAGCAACCGGTGGAAGTCGGCGCCGGAACCGCGCACCAGCTGCAACAGCGTCACCCGGCCGCGCAGCAGCTCGGCGGCCGACGGATCGGCGCGCGCCAGCAGCGTGTGACCCAGCAGCAGCCGCTCGTGGTCGGAGCCGGCCAGCGCCGGCAGCACCCGCTCGCGCAGCGCCGCCGCCAGCTCGGCGGGCTCCTGCAGCGCTGACGTCATCAAGTCGCGCCGACGCACGCGCTCGCGCAATTCGTCGGCGCTAAGCTCGTGCGCGGCGAACAGGTGCACCAGTTGGGCACGCGCCAACTCGGCGGCCGAGACGCCGTAGCGGCGCGCCAGCCGGCCGGCCGCCGCCAGCGCCGCGTCCTCGTCGCTCATGGCCAGGCCGAGAATGGTGTCGCGCTGGTAGGCCGGCTCGGAGGCGAACCGGGCCACGTCGACGCCGCGGTCGAGCCGACGCAGCTGCCGCGCCTGGCGGGCGTCCTCGAGCCGGGCGCCGAGCCGCTCCATCAGCGGCCGCAGCCCGGCCATGTCCGGCTCCGGCCGGCCCAGCTCGGCGGCCACCAGCTCCGGCGGCGGCAGCCGCAGCGTGCCGGCGCCGGCGCCGCGCCGCGCGGACGCCCGCAGCGCGCAGCAGTAGGCGGCCAGCCGCAGCGCCAGTTCCGACTGCGGCCAGTGGTCCAGGCAGCTGCCCAGCGGACCGTCCGGCAGCAGCAGCGCCCAGGCCAGCGCCAGCGGCGCGTCCTCGGCCAGCAGCGCCGGCACCAGCTGCAGCAGCAGCGCCGGCTCGGGCGGCGCCGGGGGGAGCAGGGCGGCGGCCGCAGCCAGCGCCTGCAGCCGGGCGCCGGCCAGCGCCAGCCGCAGCGCCTCGTCGGGCCCGGCAGGCTCCGCCAGCGTCCGGTAGTCGGGCTCCAGGGCGCTCTCGTGGCAGCCGGGCAGCAGCGCGGCAGAGAAGGCCGGCACGCCCAGCCGCAGCAGCGCCCCGTTCTCGGACGTCCGGCGCGCTGCCTGCCGCCCGCGCGGCCGCCGGCTCCCTGACAAGCCAGTCACCGTGGAGCGCAGCAGAGTGCGCGTGGCGCTGCCGGCCGACGTCAGCAGCTCGGCCGGCAGTTGGCCGGACACGAGCGCACGCGTGCCGTCCGAGGTGGCCTGCAGGACGGCGCGCGTGGTGTCCGAGGTGGCCTGCAGCATGGCGCGCGTGGTGCTGGCCGTGGCGCGCACAATGTGCCCCGTCAGACCGCGCGTGCTGCGCAGCAGGGAGACGGCCCGGCCGGACTCTAGCTCGCCAGACGGCGGGGCCAGGGCGGCGTCCTCGCCGGCCGGCGACGGCTCACCGTCTCCAGGAGAGCGGCTCCTCTTGTCCTCTGGCGGGCTGGTTTCCCGGGCAGACGCCGACTGGTCCGGTGACGCTCGGCCAGTGTCCCGCTCTCGGAGCGGGGAGGCCTCCCGGGACGGTGCGCCAGTGTCCCGCTCGCTGAGCGGGGAGGCCTCCCGGGACGGTGCGCCGTCGGCCGGTCGGCGGTCCGGCTCAGCGTCAGCCGACTGCTTCAGGGCGCCGCTGTGCTTCAGAGCCTGGCAGAGCCGGGCGGCCAGCAGCCGCTGCCGGAGTCGCAGCAGCCTCTCCAGCCGCGCGGGCGGACAGTGGGCCAGCGAGAACGACAGCAGCTCCAGCCTGCAGCACAGACGTCCGCCCGCTCCGCGTCAGACTGGTGAAACCCAGCCCGTCCGAGCGGCTGACACCGACCGCCACCGACACAGAAAACGGCCACACAGCCTGTTTGGTAAAGATCGGGTAAAGGTGACAAAGTCTGTGGTACAGGGCCACGGCGAAGACTGATACAGTCTGAGGTATATGGACAAAGTAAGTGATGAGACACGTGACACAGGGCCAGGGCAAAGGCGAGCCATTCTGTGACAGAGGGATGAAACCAATGCTCAGACAGCCTGCTGGACGGACCACACAGTGCTAGCTGCAAATCAGAGCATGGTCCAATCTGGCTACACGTTACAATCACGACCATCGTTTCCAATTAGCGTCAGAGATACAACAAAACATAACCTGAGTCACTGAAATGAAACGAAGTGTTGTGGATGGCATGGCATAACATCAATTATGGCAACGCCGGGATGGCAAAGTCAGCCAGTCCTGGACGGCACAGTAAGCAGCCAAGAAACAGCCTCGCCAAGATTCCGTTCTCAGGGGGCCCCAAGAGGTTGCTGGATGTTGCCCGAAGTTATAACGAAGATACGGCTTTGACGGGACTGAAAAAAATAGTGTTTTATGGCCCTGATGCCACACCACGCCTTGACCCAAATAGGCCACTAAGACGCCTTGTCGGGCGCATGACAGGCGAAGCCTACTTTGTTGCTGCACTTGATGCATTTCGCAGTACAGAAGGACATTTATCGATCTAATTCAACATTTTCCATCAGAAAAATTGCAACCTTAAACGTCACGCGCGGCCTTAATATTGTTCGCTGCCATTAACGACCCGTTCAAAAATACGAATGGAAAAATGGGCCTACTGAAAATGCTAACGCAATGATGCGAATGATGGAAAGTAATGGTGCGAACAGCAACAAAGTAGACTTCGCTCCTCACGTGCCACACAAGGCGTACTACTGGTAATAACTGACTTAAACAACGCATAACTCCAGCCCACACAACTGCTTTTCCGCAATGTTTCTGCGCTGCCAAGCGCTAGGCTGAAGCAATTTCGTCTCTGATCCATCCCCGACTCCACGCCATCAGTAGCACAGTCTGAGCAAGATGAGATCACACACGAGCTGCCACACCTTGAAGCAGCACATATCTGTCGTGAGGTCAAGCGCAAGGTTATCGCTCGAATCGCAGGTGGCTAAGCCATCACCACACAAAAGACAGCGATAAGATTATCCAAGCTGGACACGTTAAGCCCTGTATGTCATCAGCATTGGACGCTATTGACTCAATGATACCTGACTGAATGCTACTGTGGGACGAGCAAATCGCCTATGATATGGATAGGTTCGAGCAAATAAAGCCACACATGCTGGGTACCGCAAATCCCATGGACCGCGACAGTATCACCAAAACCAGGCAATCCTCGGCGACAAGCAACAAAAAAAATTCCTGAACGGGGATTTACCCCAGAGTACGAAAAAACAACCAAGGCAACAACCGAGGAATACTCAGCGCATTTCGTCGTCAAAACGACTTAAAACGCAGTCAGTACAACTGTGTTGTTGGAAAACCGTAACGGACGACTCTGGGAGGTCTGTCCGAGGGACAAACTAGCCATCAGAAACCTTATTTCCGCCTGTGCACTTAACGCCGTTAGCACCAAGACCTGACTTTTGGACATGCCAGACACGACGAGACGGTGTGCCGCCCATCTTTCACTCGACGTTTGTTCCATGTGCGTCGGGCCAAAATTACCAAATTTGGTTCAACCCTCACCTGGCGAGAAGCACTTTCGTTCTCCGCCGGGCGAAGTGCATCAGACCCCTCCCTCACCACCACCATCACCAGTGGAAGGCGAGAAATAAAAAAACTACGTTGAATAAGATTCGTTCTAATGATCTATAAAGAACAAAGACACTGAATATCTAAATACGGTATGACTTTGTCTTATTTATACTGTCATCAACCACACGCAACATTTAACTTTTTTAAGGTAAGGCAAAAGATCTTGGAAATAACGTTCATCACGTCCCCACACAAAACATTTATTGTCGGGACGTCCAGTCCAATATCGGAGCTCTGACGACTCCCAGGGATTTCATTCACTTCTGAGACAGCACAGCGATGACAATTTACATTAAATGGGATCTTTCCTCAGTACATGTGTGCAATGCCGATTCTTTTTACCGAGCCTTACGGAGATATGATGCAAGGACTTATATGCACGTCCTACATACATGATATATATAACATGCATTTCATGATGTGATTATATATATATATACATATATATATATATATATATATATATATATATATATATATATATATAACATGCATTACATGATGTGCGTGCGTGCGTGATTGTGCGTGTGCGTGTGCGTGTCATGACGCAATCCATTCCTTCCACGTGTTTACCAAATCTGTCCATGAAGTGCTGAATGATAAACAAAGCCGTACATACAAAATACGGGGATAAAACGAAAGTTTATGCTGAATTCTTGAACAGACAAACGCCTCCCACACGGGGCGTCATCGCA
Source organism: Capitulum mitella (assembly GCA_030062745.1). Lineage (NCBI taxonomy): Eukaryota > Metazoa > Arthropoda > Thecostraca > Pollicipedomorpha > Pollicipedidae > Capitulum > Capitulum mitella. The sequence goes on from CP099845.1 coordinate 17,488,534, forward strand.
TAGTAATGCTCTGCCGAAGCTGGCTCATTTCCCCATGCAGATGTTCGGTGCACGGTCCCGGTCGTCCCGAACTGTGCTGTTGTAGCGTCACGCCAATGGTGCAGTCAAAGCTGTTCAGCGGCAAATCCAGAGTTACAAGCGTTGATGGTTAATCCTTGCCAGTCGCCAGTAGAGGGATGAAAGGGGGGGGGAGTGGAAGGACGGGTACAAACCCTCGAGGATTTTTGAAAGCTGCACTTCCACGAGTCCTATCGCTGAAATTTTGCACAACTGAGTTTACAAACGTGCTCATTTATGAACCAGAAAATTTATAGTCTCACAGCCTTACAAAAACTTACAGCCTCGACGCAAATGTAGTACATGTTTAAAATGTCTTATGATACTAAGTACTAGTGAATCGTATGAATGACTGTCATTCACGGTGTCAATGACCTCCGCATTTGGGCACTCATTCGGCCTAAGGTCATCCCAGGGCAAAGCAGAACATTTACTGAAGTCACTAAATATTCTGAGCGTCTACTGACTTAGACAGGGTCATGACAAACGGGTGACGAAGAGCTGATTTGCATACCACAAATGGCTTCACTCTCTCTTCGTTTGAAGACGTTTTATTCCTTTCAAAAGTACCCTATACGTTATGTCCCACAGGACCCAGTGAAAACCAGAACACAATGGCATGGCCTCCTTTGAGATGGCAATCTTTACCTTTCTACCTACCCCGTTTGGAAGTCGAAAGCTACAGCTACACAGAATCAAGGCTGTAATTCATTGCACGTTACTGAAATAAAAAATAGCCATGTAGCGCGCCAAACTTAAGAATGATTTGACGCTGAGCTTGAAACTTAGGGGACAACAAACACGACAGCAGTGGACTCAGGACCAGGGCGGCAGGGAGGCGCACGCCCCCCTCCCCTCCGTAGTAAAACTGCTTATTTCGCGGGCCCAACGTGAGGAACAATTTATGGAACAGCTTCCAAGTCACGGGATGGCAAAACTCAACAGCAGTGGAGTCAGGACCACAGCAATGCAATAAAACACCGCCTCAACTGCTGCTATGACGTCATTAAAATAAACGTCTGTTTAGCGGGCCCGTCGCGAGGCAGTTTTTCAGCTTTTGTCGCCCCCTGAGTTGCAAACTCTGCGACACTCTATTTCTCATGTTCGGGTTGTTATACATTTCTTTTGATTTTGGTGGCGTCATGCAATGAACGGCAGCCTTGTAAGCCGGCAGCCTCCGCGCAGAATCTTTAGACTGTCAACAGTGTAGGTAGAACGATAAATATTGCCGAGGCCACTTATAAGGCCACTAAGTGGATTATCACGATCAAACTGCGTGTCATTGTGTATCTAAAGGACAAAGCTACACATCCCCTTTTGTTCCCATGTTCCATCAAGTCGTTTGTGAGAAGGGGGTTTATACCAAACCCATGCATTGTACTGTGAGGGTTGAAAAAATGGTAAACACCTTCTGGGGAGGGTAAAGGCATGAAGTTTCCCATCGGTCCCCAAAAATAAGCAACGCCATATTCTCAAAAGACATCCACCATCACTTTTTACTGCATAAACAGCTCGATATGTTTTCTTTCTTACGATGATCCTCATCAACTCATATCGCCTTCCAACCAAAAAACGGAGTCTTTCTGATTCTGCAAACACTGAATAGATGCAGATGGTCTTCAGCTACACGAACACAGTGGCATCGGACACCCCCTTCATTCCAGCAAAAGTGACAAGACGCACAATGCCATCTCCCGGCCGAGCTCCGCGTACCTATCGTCGACGTCCGTGTAGTCGTCACACTCAGCCACCTGTTGGCAGACATCCCAAGCCGAGGTGTGCTCGCCGACCACCAGATGTCGGCAGGCTCGCGCTGCAGCGGCCGGGTCGGCGGCCTGAAGGGCTCGGCCAGCGATCAGCCTCATCAGCCGCCAGTTGTCCGGTATGTGCAGCAGCTGGCTGAGTTTCAGCAGGTCCTGGTCCGACCTGGTCGACAGCGGCCATGGCTCAGCATCCCAGCACCAAACAGCAGCTCACACGCCAGACTCGCATGTCCCGACAGACACACGGTCAGGCAGACAGACCGGATTTCTACCCCCACGAACACCACACGGAATGGACTTCGTGCCCAACGTTTAAAAAACGTCTGTACAGGTCAACTTCCACCAGGAAATTTATCACTGGCCGACTACTCCACACATCTTCACATCTCCTATGTGAACTAAATAAACAAAGCCATGAGAAGTTCCACAATTATCAGCCAGTGTTCACAATTAACCACGCATGGCGCAGGGTCAAGAATACGCACCACGGCACGGGAGTGAAGCGTGCTAAGCCGGCCCGCCCTGTAATACCTGTAGGCGTCCGACCGGCTGTCCAGGCACTTCTCCAGCAGGGTCAGCTTGTCGGGCGTCAGGCGGACCTGGACCGGCAGCAGCGACACGCCGAACGCCACCAGGTACTCCAGACTGTCGACCAGACCGAGCTCCCGCCGGACGGCCTCGGGCGGCTCCTTTATCAGCTGAAAAACACCGGCCATCGCCGTCAGCCGTCCGGTCGAGACCGGTACACTGGCGGTTCCCGCGGGCCCAGCACCGGACCAGAAACGAGTCGCGACGAATGCGCGCGGATTGCGTTCCACGGGTTTCGTCCCTGCCGACGGCAAAACGCCTTGTGCGCCTATCAGCCACCACGGATATACGCTGGCCCAGACATGTGTGGCTTAAGGAATGTGGTCGCACGCTGAGGTACACTTTCAGACTTGTTTTGGACTGGGTGATACAGAAGTTAGCAGTTAATGTACGACTCATCTGTTGGCCACCAGTCAGACCTGCCTTTCCTGCCACCTGTCCGAGCACGGAGCCATCTATGGCGATTTGCGTGACGTCCTGCATAGACGACCATCCGTCAGTTCAGCGTGAGCCGTTAATAACTCAGCCCGTAGAGATCGAGCATTCTGGTCCACTCAGCCAGCTGCGACGACGTCCGAGACGTAAGCTCGCCGGCCCGACCCGGTCCGGCTCACCTCCAGACACTGGCGCGCCAGCTCCATGCTGGGGTCCACCAGGCTGGCCGAGGCGTCAAAGTACTCGGCGGCGGCGTCCACGACCAAACGGGCGGCCGCCTGGTGCGGCACCTTGCGCAGGTAGACGTTGGTGACGGCCGGCCGCTCCGACGGGTCCGTGCATATGAGCGTGCCGGCCAGCTGGATGTGGTCCGGCCGGGACGAAGTCAGCAGGGCGAGCACGAAGATCTCGTGACAAGTCTGCGGCGACACCACCTGCCGGGAGAGTAGGGACCGTCGCCGTCTCGTGTCTGCTGAATCAAACTGACCAAACTTTTCAACAAACAATCGAAGTCACTTGTTTGCGGCACACACTGCACTTCCGCCCCGAACTCCACACCGCGGAACAAGCCCAGCTCCGGCCGTCCGGGGCCCACGCCCGGCCCGTCTCACCTGGAACACCTTCTGCTGCATCTCGAGCATGTCGTCGAGCAGGCGGCGCCAGTCGGGCTCGGCCGGCGAGCGCCGCTGGCGCAGCTCGGCCCGGCTCAGACGCTCCAGCAGGCGGTGCACGCGGCCGGCGTCGGCCGCCACCTCGGCGACCTCGGCCGGCGTCAGGCACTGGCCGTGCGCCGCCAGCAGTTCGACGGCCGCCAGCCGCGCCGCCAGCCGCTCGCGGCGCGCTCGCAGCGCGCCGGACGCCGCCGCCGGCAGGGCCGAGACGATGCGGCGCGCGGCTGTCGCCTCCTCCGGCCGCTGGCAGGCGTACACCGCGTCCAGCGCCAGCCGAGTCAGCTGGTCGGCGTCGGCCAGCAGCGGGCGCCGCTCGCCGGCCACCGAGTGGCGCACCAGCAGCTCCGGCAGCGCCAGGCTGTCGGCCGCCACACCTAGCACGTAGCCGCGCAGCAGTTCGTACGAGGAGCCGGGAGCGGCCACCTCGCGCCGCTCCAGGTAAGGCAGCAGGCGGCCGCGCATATGCGCCACAAACGTCGCCTCACTGGTGTCGGCCATCATCAGCTGGACCACCCGCTCCGGCGGCATCTCGGCCAACGAGTCCAGGGTCTCCTGCGGCAGTCACAGGCTCCAGTCAGTGCAGCGTCACACGTCGGAGACCACAGCTGATGTGTTGACGTACGCCCAATGGCCGCCACAGGCGCAATACTTTTAGAACGTTTACAGTAAGGAAAAGCCAAGTCTTTCATGGCGGTGCGTGTATGGAGATTTCCGACCGTCACCAAGGGGCATCGAAAATAAGCCGGGAGTTTAACATAATGCGAAGGAAAATAAATAGCACGACAGTGATCGGACACGGCATCGACGTGATTTTAAGAGGGATGCTGCTATCGTTCGTAAAGATCTTTGCCGCGTCGGCACACAGTCACGTTCCAAAGAAGAGTGGTCTTATCCGAACAAATCTGACGTCACGAAGCAGTCAATGGGAGACAAACGACAGGGAAAAGCGCTGCCAGTTATTAACTCTCGCCATTACCAGCACGCCGGACGACAGGCCCCCGTCAGCGTCTGACCTCCAGCTGTCCGGCGTCGTATACGAGTGTGGCTAGCGTGTCCAGCTGGTCCCTGAGCGGCTCCAGGCCGGCCACGTTCCGTTCACGTCCCAGCTGGACCAGGTCGAGGCCGTGGCCGATCAGGCAGCTGCGCGCCACCACCTCTCGCGCCCGGCCGGCGTACCAGGCCGTCAGCTGGGCCGGCGTCAGCTCGCGGCCCGTCACCACGTACGGCGGACACTCGGCCGGACTGGACCTGGGGTTAACGGACCGACGTCAGACTGTATGGAGGATATTCAGTGGAACTCAGCAGCGTGACGCCCCGCTGGTAACCGTCTAACACAAAGCCATCAGAACTGCTACAACGCTGTGTCTCATCTTGGAAGGCACTTCAAATTTTCGTCACAAAACTGTCGTTAAATGAAAATGGATGTGGAGTTCAAAGTCAATCGAACAAACTCTGACTAGAACGGCCTTGCTTTCAGACAATCATTCAAGTCGATCATTCGCATGAATCATGATAACTCGACCTTTGGTCCTCTTTCAGCAGTCCGAGGCATCCACCGGCAAGGGCAGTCCGGACGTCGAGAGACAAACGTGAGACTTAAGCGTCCATTAACAAGTCACGTCAACCCGCGATTGTCCGCACTCCCTTCCGCAACAACTTTTAACCTTTTTCTTTAATTCACGGATAGCGTAAAACCTAACTAAAATAAAAGAGCATACATTGTTAACTACATGGCTTTCTGTGTGCTGTAATGGCGGGTCGTGTTCTCCCAGACTCTGACTGGAACGACAATCACAATTTCAATATCAAACTCTCATTCGACGTTTTTTCTTGCTTTCCATCGACACACATCAGAAGTCAACAGCACGGAAATACTCTGTCTACAGGCCGCTATGTAAACTCGCACGGAATCGAGCTGTCACGACTGTACCCGATTTAAAACCCAACAACTCTGATTCGCATCCGATTTAAAGCGAAGTTTTCCAAACTGAGTACAATCGACTCTATCCCAGTCTACTTACTGACTCGCCTGATGACTTCTACTTCAGCAAGGCTATCGCGATCCTGACACGAAATTAATCCGCCAAAGAAATCAGTATTCAGAATGACCATTAGTTCTTGCAGCTATGATTAAAAAACAATACGAACGCAACTTTACACAATCTCCTTTTGCAAACCTACCTCTTGAAGATACAAAAACCAGCACAAAAGAAGAATGTTATGGAAAAATAAAAACTCTGATAGTTTCGTCAGCCTGCATAAACCATTGACGAATATTTCAAGAGATTACGCAAATAATATCTTGAGAGACACTGATAGGCATCTGTAACACTAATGATTTGAAACAGTCACGAAAATCTGGGTAATACATCGGTTGAAATCAAGGCGGCAATAAACCGGACTGCGTCTGTTCCATTCCGGCTGTCGCACAGGAATGCAGTTAACAATGTTGGGATGCTTTTCACTGTTCATTCTCATTGATGTCGTTTTGTCGTTCTCGGTCCAAAGTTGAGCGATAACTTTCACTCAAACCATGATAAGCGATTCGACTAGTGATTCAGTTAAACTGTTTTTTCTCTCCAAAGAATTGACTAAATTCACGACGCATACGTGGGCCTGATTCGTGAGCCAACTGAATCAGCACGAAGCAAAACACAAGCCTGACGTCACGCATCCACAAATCCTTCACAAGAGGCACATAGGCCATCATCCAATGGGAGCTTATCCACAAGTAGTCGCTCCTCTCACTTGTGACGCGGCGAGTCCTCGTCCAGCAGGAGGCTGTCCACCCAATCCGGCTCCTCCCATCGTATCGTCTCCCACGGAATGACGCGGCCATTAGCATCCACCTGTATCGAAAGGGAGCAGATCTGACATTCGCTCAAGCTGAAAACCAGCACACAGGCCAAGACTGGTACATCGCATGATGCCACGCCGCGGCCGTTTACAACCTCGTTCACGCTCGAACCAATCCTACGAAATAGTTGGTTCCCATAAAAACTCTGAATCATGTAGGATCAAAGTACGGCTGCTGCATGAACAAACTGCCACCAAGTGCAACAGAAGACAGGATATAGAGACGACCGCCTACCATCCAACACAAATATTGTCATCTTGACAGTGGCACAGAGTTTGAGCTCCGCCATCGCAACGGACAACCGTCGGTCGCCGTCACCTTGGGATGAGGACACCCTAATCCTGATCCCAACAGCAGGACATCATAAAACTGGCCTCCGTCAACGGGCCACAAGACATTGATCCTTACAACACCACAACCTTGCACCCAACAGCAAAACACAATGGTCCTGATCCCCACAACGAAACGTAACCCTCATTTCTACAGCAGGCCATTACCCTACTGTAGGCAGGCCATCACCCTGACCCCAGAAACCCATTACTTTGACCCAGTGTTGGAAACCTGGTTTTTCTTCCTGGTGTCGGAGTACAAATTCTCTTTTGGAGTATAAAATGTCATGCGTTTATGTGAGAAACATGGACTAACTAGGTGCTTTGCATGCATATGTGACCAGCAGGGGCGGATCCAGTGGCTCCGTTTTGGGGGGCAAGCCAGTTTCCTGGGTCTACATGGTAGGTCAGTAAAGTCGTTGACGGGGGGAGGAGGCGGTTGGCCGTAAGTTCGGAGTGTACTTCAGCAGCTGAGTATGGATGGTAAACCATCAACCGGAGGGAAACGTTGGGCAATTTCAAACTGGTTGAGTAGGAATACCCATGTGTTTCGGGGGGGGAGAGAAAATGAACATTTTGGAGTACAAATTCTTCTTGGAGTATAAATTTTTTGGTGCTCCTTGACACCAGAAAACAACAGTTTTTCCAACAATGCTTTGATTTCAATGCCAACTTGTCATTACAATGAGTCCACAGGACACAATTAGCACGAACTTCACAGCAGACCGCCATGACCCTGTCCACTACAGCAACCCACCGTTATTCTGGCCCCTCAGAATACCATCGCACTGAGCCCACAGAAGGCCACCGCAATGCTGGTCCCTGCAGTTGGGCCACCGTGCCCCGGCCTGACCTCTGGCAGAAGCGGCGCGTACAACGTCGGCAGCGTGGTCTCCGGGAAATTGGAGAGCAGCAGTAGCCGGTGCGACAGCAGTTCGTGGCCGTGGTATGTCAGCATTACCTCCACCGACTGCCACTCGGAGCGGCGGGCAAATTCCAGCGCTGCCTGCAGCGCCGTCCTGCGGCCGACAACAGAAACGGCCGCCGTCAGCTGACCACAGCTGGTCCTCCACACAGCACAGTGAAGACCACATCTGGTCCTCCCCACGGCACCGAGCAGACCACGGCTGGTCCTACACACAGCACAGAGCAGACTACAGCTGGTCCTCTTCACAGTAAGACCTCACCAAGCTGGTCCTCCACACAACATCGAGCTGACCATGGCTGGTACTCCATACCGCACAGCACGTGATCTGATAACTGGTTCATTACAACTAACCCACCACTGACAACCCCTTGACCGTTTCACTGGCTGCACGACCTCTGACACTCCCCACTGGCCGTCTCACCTCTGACGCTGCCCGACAGTCACTACACCTCTGACACTCTTCACTGGTCGTCTCACCTCTGACACTACCCACTGACTGTCCCACGTGACACTTCACACTGGCCGCCCCACCTGTAACACCCCCACTGGCCGTCTCACCTTGAACACTCCTTCTGACGATCTCACCTCCGGCATCCCCCTCCCGTGGCCGTCTCACCTCCGGCATCCCCCTCCCGTAGCCGTCTCACCTCCGGCATCCCCCTCCCGTGGCCGTCTCACCTCCGGCATCCCCCTCCCGTGGCCGTCTCACCTCCGGCATCCCCCTCCCGCGGCCCTCTCACCTCCGGCATCCCCCTCCCGCGGCCGTCTCACCTATCCCTGAAGCGGCTGTAGACGGCCGGATCGTAGCGTTTCGCGGCCGTCTCTGGTCCCCCCAGCAGCTGTTCGTAGGTGCACAGCCTCTCTCGGTAGCCCAGCAGCCGACTGCGGTACTCCAGCAGCTGGCGCTGCGCCGGCGTCAGCGGCCCGGCTGCGCTCAGCTGGGCCAGCAGCTGGCGCCGCGCCGGCCGCTCGCGCAGCGCCGGCTCCTGGGCGGGCAGGTCGGGCTGGCCGCGCTGCGGCAGGCTCGGCCGGAAGGCGTGGTCGGCCGGGTCAGCGGCGGCCAGCACGGCCTCCAGTTCGGTGCCGGCCAGTCCGTGCTGGAGCAGGAGCCGCGCCGACTCCAGCCGGGCCGGCACGCGCGACACACACTCGGTCAGCACGAGCGTGCGCCGCCGGATCCGGCCCAGAAACTCGCGGATCGAATCGGCCGTCACGTCACTCTTCTGCCACTGCCTCAGGTACGCCTGAAACAAGTCGGGACGAGGAGGCCACTCAGGCACGCATGAAACAAACCGGAACACGGGGCTGTCTCATGCACGTCAAGCTCCAATAAGGCGACAGACTGAGATGTATCTGATATCTCTGCAATGCGAGGGAAAACGGAGGTGCCACTGACAGCTCTGCAACGATGCAGACGGAGGTGTCTCTGACATCCTTGCAGTGACACAGACGGTACATTCTTCAGATTCAAGTTCTCTGGCGTTCCGTTAAAAAGGAGGCGAGCGGCGTCTCGGGCACCGCAACGATCAGGTCGCAGACGGGTGTTTCGGCCAGCCTCGCAGTGAGCAGGGAGACGGGAGGACCGAGAGGGTGGGACGAGCAGAACATCAGCAAGACGGACGAAACTGAAATTTCCGTAGGGGAATAATCATCTTCGGACGGACTCAGTGACAATGAACGGAGTAAGAATGGTTGAATATTGCACTATTTATAGACGCTGTCGAATGCCAGGGATATTTCGCATCATAACCCTCAGGCCTGTTGTCACGGAAGACAGCGAAATATTATCGCTATTACCGGAATCGAACCCAGCATCTTCCGGCCACCTAACAAGCATGACAACCATTACACCACGCCCCCCCCCCAGATATATTGTAAATGCACAAAAATGGCATTACATAGTCAGTTACCTAATCATCGTCAGAATGCACACGACGCCCACATCGGGGCAATGTGAGGAATAATCAAATTTGACGTCTAAGCAAACAAGAAGTAAATACTATAACAGCGCATCCAGTGTTATGGTAATCCTGCACCCCCAATGGTTGAGAGCAAACAGCAGTGGTCCACCTGCTGGCACCAGCGCCGCCGTCGCTCACCAGGTCACTGTCAAGGTTGTACGCCTCGGCTAGCATCAGCGCCTCCCCGTACTCGCCCAGCTCGATTTTACGGGCGTACAGCTGCCGAGGCGTAGTGCTGCGCAAACATGTGAGCCGGTACAAGGTGTGGATCAGCCGAGGCAGGCGCCGGGCGGGCTCGAACCTCTCCGAGTCCGTCAGCCAATACAGGCCCGCCCTGAGACAGAGGGATCACACAGTCACAGACCTGTCCCTGGAGAGCCAGTACAGACCCAACCTTGCAAAAAGGTCACCCAATCACGGACCTGTCCCTGGGCAGCCAGTACACGCTTCACCCGGGAACGGGGAGATGAAAGATCACGGTCAATAGGAGGACATCCCCGACTTTCTCATAAAGGCATCAGCAAGCACGTAATTCACCCTGCAAGAATGCCCTCGCAGGTTCTGCTGTACACACGGAGTCTTAGCCACGAGCAACTGCATGGCATAATGACAGCATGAACAAAGAAGACAAAAAACGTCGTGGTGCGAAATGCAATAAAACGCCGCGCGGCCCACAGGTAACGCACCTGACGCCGTCCAGGAGGCGTCGGGGCAGCGCCGCTATCGGCTCGTCCTCGTCCTCGTCCTCGTCCGAGGCGGGCGGCTCGTCGTCGTCGGACGGCGGGCGGCCGCTCTCGACGCGGCGCCGCGCCGGCTCGGCCCGCCGCTCGCACTCGAGCACGAGGCAGGCGTGGCCGGCGCCGGCGGCGCGGCCCGAGCTGACGCGAGGCACGCCGCTGAAAAACTCGGCCGACTCGCCCAGCAGGTTAGCCAGCGAGGCGGCGCTGCTGACCGTGACCGCGCCGCTCAGACGCACCACGATCAGGGCGGCCTCCGACCACCAGCTGACGGTCGACGGCCGGCCGGCGGCGGCGCCCAGCGCCTGCAGCCGCCGCTGCCGGCGCCCTGTCGGCAGCTGTAGCAGCTCCGGACTGACCGCGTCGTGTCCCGGCTGCGCCTCCAGCGGCCACTGCGACTGCTTCCGGAGAGCCGGGAACTCCCAGACGGTGAGCGCACCCGAGAGGTGGGCGGAGCACAGCCGGCGGCCGTCCGGCGACACGCTGAGACACAACACCGGGTCCCAGCCGGACGCACCGCGCCGCCACGGCAGCCACGACAGCGACGGCTGCACCTCCTGCTCCTGAGGAGACAGCACAGAGCCGGTCAGAGCGGCTGCACCTCCTGCTCCTCAAGAAACGACACAGAGCCGGTCAGGACGGCTGCAGAAGACATTAACGCATTTAATTAATCTGGCCGAAGGAACTTAAGGCACAGCAGATTTCTGGGGCACAAATTCGTATTCAGAATCCGACCGACCCGCAGAACACTAGCGGAGACACCAGGCCGAAGAGCACGGACTGGTTACGCTATTACGCAGCGCCCAATAACCCCACCGTCCACGATGCTAAGGCACAACGGAACGAAAGCCAGCCACATGGCCGGAAATGCTTTCGAACCATTTTTCGAAGGTTGCACCTCCGCCTCACCTGGAGCGACTGGCAGACCTTCAGGTGGGGAAAGTCGGCGAGCAGGCGCCAGCAGGTGATGCCCTCACAGCTGCCCAGGCCCTGCAGCCTCTCGCAGCCCACCTGGCTGCTCTCCCCAGCCACCACCAGCAGCTGGTGCTTCTCGTCATAGGTGGCGCTAGTGATGCCGCGCGGATACAGCTGGCGGCCCGCAGTCGACCGTCAGGCATGCGTGCAACAACCAAGGCCACGTCGTCCCTACTGGCAGCTAACATGTCCGAAACTGAAACCTCAGTTGAACCTAACACTGAGACCGCACAATATTACGACAGCTGAGAGATGTCTATCCCAGTAAATTGCAGTGAACCATGCCAGTACTGGGCGATGCAATCGCCCCCTCCTCACTGTTTTTTTTTCAGACGTTGCCCCAGAAAATTGTTTTGAGATTTGAAGAAAACCTGAATCTTTTCCATTCCTGAAAATTACAAGTCCACACCCTGCCAGGTCACAGACCTGACATCTTTCTCGACGGGATGTCACGGAAACACCAAGATACGGCGACGTCCGTCATCTGATAACAAATGTTCTACATGTGCTATGGTACTCAAAGTTATTGAATCTCATGCAAAAGTGTCAACCATGGTGTCAGCGACATCTGAAGACCATTTCCTACCTGGATCAAGATCATTTCAGGGTCAAGATCTTTTCAGGTTGAAATTACGAACTGAAGCCACCACCCTTTTTGGCCCCTTTGATGCCAGAGCGATCATGAAAAGGTGATTTAGGTGACAACAACAGTCTGAGTTCATACGTATCGTCAGAAGTTGTTGCGCCCTAAAGGCGCCCTGTAAGTTACATTCCACGGGATCCCATGAAAAAAGAATCTCCTGACATATCCTTTGACGTCGCCTGGCAAGCAAAACTGAGGGACTTAGAACAGCCAGAGGTGGTAAAACTGTGTAGCCAAGAGAACAAGAAACACATTTGCTTTTTCCGGTGCTCTATCATGTCACGTTTGGAAATAATCGGGGTCGTATCTACCGCACTGTCGAAGGTCGCAACAGGGCAAATACTGGCGAGGATTAACAACAATCTATCAAACTGATAAGCTACATAAGTACATTAGTACACACACACACACACATTAGTAATCTTATGTTTCAGCTATCGATTCACAGGCATACTGACGTGAGCAACGATCATGCCGATCTGTAACTGTCCTCCGCAAATCTGCCTATGACCATCAAAATTACCTTGAAGCTGAATGTGAAGACCAGCTCGGACCCCTCTTGTGAGGACACGTGGTGGGCGGCCAGGTATCCGCTGATATGGAGCACCAGCAGCAGCGCGTCCCAGCGCGGCCTGCGCGGCGGCGCGAACGCCAGCTCAGCCACGGCGGCCGGCGGCCGGCAGAACTCGGCCGGAGAAATGGCGCACACGGGCGCAGCCAGCGCGTCCAGCACGTCCACGCGGCCCGAGCTGGCGGCCACGGCCAGCAGCGGCCGGCCGGCGGCCCAGCGCAGGCGGCGCCACTGCGGCCGCGGGTCGGCTTGCACTGCGCACGTGGCAGCCACCGAGGTAAAGTTGTCGCGCGCGGCACGCACCTCTAGCCGGCCGTCCTGCAGCACGGCCAGCAGCTGGCTGTCCGGGCTCAGGCTCAGCTGCCAGGCCGGCTGGGCACGCGCCACGGCCGAAAGCGGCTCCGGCAGAGGAGGCGGCGCCGGCTGCCAGAAGCCGGCGGCCCATTGGCGCAGGCTGGCCGGCCGTGGCCGCTCGGGTGCCTCCAGCCGCGGCTCCTGGTGCCACTCGCAGAACACCAGCAGCTCGTACAGAATAGTGTCCTCCTCAGGGTCGGCCAGCGCGTCCTCCTTGTCATCTTGGTCCTCAGAGGAGAGGATAGACTGAGGTTTGGTCTCCTCTTCACCCTCCATCACCAAGAGGTATGCTCTGGGCAAGAAGGGCACCTGTAGTGATTATGTCTATGTCAGTATCAAGATGTTGTTCATGGAAAATGAATACAAGTGCAAATCAATAAATGTACTGGCATTCTGGATGACTGCACCTTATGCCTGCCAAAAAAGTGATGTGCAAGGCAGGCACATGGTATAAGTCCAGCACAACACACCAGTGCTTGGCACCAGACCAGTGTTGGAAACCTGGTTTTTCTTCCTGGTTTTGAAGTACAAATTCTTTTTTGGGGTATAAAATGTTATGCATTTATGTGACAAACATGGACAAACTAGGTGCTTTGCAAGCATATGTGGCCAGCAGAGGCATGTCCAGTGGCTCAGTTTTTTCGGGGAGGGGGGCAAACCAATTTCCTGGGTCTGCATGGTAGGTCAGCAGAGTTTTTGACCAGGGGGGGGGGCGCGTGGAAGACGGCTGGACGTGGGTTCGGAGTGTACGTCAGCAGCCTAGTATGAACCATCAACCAGGGGGTGGGGGCTGGGCAACTTCAAACTCTGGTTGAGTAGGAATACCCATTCTTTTGATTGGGGGGGGGGGGCAAATGATCATTATAGAATACAAAATTTTGCTTGCAGCATAATTTTTTTGGTGCTCCTTGACAACGGAAAACAACACTTTTTCCATCACTGTACCACACTGATTGACAAGGCCATTCAGTCATGCAGATTCAAGAAGTGCAGGAGTATGAACTGATACTGATCATCATGTCTCATTCTGTACTGGATCTGGCCCAGGTGCCCAGGCAAGATGCACATGAACAGTCTAGGAAATATCACACATGGCTGCTAGGATCAGTGACCTTGTGGCAATCAGAACCAGGAATTTGATTCTAATGCCAACCACGTCAATGCAAAGCAATGGAGCTATTCGAACTGTAAGTGTCATTTCCCACAATATATTTCCTTCTTACAATATAGGGATTGGGAAGAATGGCAATAAATTCATATCAAGCATGGGCAAGCATAAAGGGATAGTAATTATAGTTAAGGGAGACATCTAACAAAATGAGCAACCTGCTTTCTGATGATTTAGTGTATAAGCGTGCATGTTCCGGAATGGCTGACAATGAAACCATTCACTTTAATAAGGTTCCATGACATACTCTTAAATGTTCAGAAAAGGGTAAAAACTCCTCTTTTCATTGGAGGATAACCTAATTCCACCTGCCATGAGGAGGCTTCTAAAGATACACACAGGGGGTTCCATGTGCCCAATTACTGCTGGGATCAGGAGGGCACTTCACCAACTGGCTTATCAGGCTTTATCAGCTAACCTGGGTAGCATCAATGAATGGCATCTACAAAAACCCATGGGATCTACTCAGAAGAATGAAAGACTGACATTTAGGGCTAGGTAATGGCCAGTTTTGAGGTTAAAACACTCTTTACAAACATTCCTGCCTCATGAGTTTTGGATGTGGCAGGACTTATGGTATACCTATCCAAACCCAAATGCTTTACCCCTCTCTAAGCAAGGTTCTACCATGATGAGGAGTTCACACAGGTTAGTAGTTTGGCTATGGGATTTTCCTGAAATGCAGTCTTGGCTAGTCCATATATGGAAACCCATGAAGAGGATTATTCAAGCAAATTTTTGGGGCAGGAATTGGTGTGGTTAAGGTACACTGATGACTGATTGATGATTTTAATACCAGAAAATGTCAACTTGGGTAGGGCCCTAAAATGGGAAAATAGAGTTAAGCAATTAATTCAATTCATGACAGGAAGAGATAGAATACTACCATTTTTGGATGTAATGATTAGGAGGGAGCAAGGCAGGTTAGCATTCTCAGTTTACACAAAACCTACAACAGAGACAATATGATTCATCTTTCTTCAGCCCACCATGCATGAACAAAAACAGGGCTGGTACTAAACTTTGTCTTGCATGCATATAGGATTTCTTTATCACAGCACTTTACAGAGGAGCTCAACCATATACCTGGGACTTTTTGGAAGCTCAAATCACCTCTGAGGTTTCAATTAATCTGGAACAAAAGGCCAAGCACATTCACCTTGAGGCAGCACATGCATAACAAGGCATAATGATATTCATCACTGTCCATATATCCCAGTTAACTGAGGAAGTAACTTAGGTTGTGGGTTTGCAGATCCATTTGGCACCTACACCCAGCCTGAAAACTGACAATGTGATAAAACAGAACACAAAAGAAACCTACAAGTGGGGAGACCAACCCCAGGACAGTGGACAAAGTTCCCTGTGGGGGGTTGTGATGGTTTATTTTGGTGAAACAGGCAGAGGGTTGAAACAGTACATTCAGGGCCATAAAGCTTATTTAAGGTACTGTACAATGACAAATTCTTTTATGATACACACTGACACTCATGATTACCTACCACTGGTCATAGGTGACCATGTCTCAACTACCAGTCTTGTTGGTTACCAAACAGGACTAGATCAGCCATTTTATATGGTGGCTTGAATAAAAGAAGTAAAAGAGCTAGAGGTGGCATACATTGCAAAACCAATAGTATAAACTTGTAACAAGGGGTTTTCAAGCTGCCCATCCTGGGGCACTAGAAATAGAGTCTTACAATTAGGATAGGCTATGGGTATCTACTGTATCAAGTATAAGCAGTAGTTTTTGTATGATTGCAGTGCACAATGAGCTCTGGGCCCTCCTTTTGGAAAATCCTGGCTGCACTCTGGTGTGAGGCTTGTTTGAAGTTTGTAGTTGTTGTTTATTGGGTGTACTCAGGTGCACTGACTACTGATGCCATTTTGCACCCATAACAAGATTGCTTTTCCTAACTAGTGAGGTGTATGCACAGCCTCAGTCAGCATCTTTGAAAAACAAAAAGAGCTGTTTGGCTTCAAGAAAGCATGAGTTGTCTCCAAGTCCATCGCGGAACATCGAAGAAGTGGGCTGTCCAAGGTGAAGTGAATGCTCTATAGTGTGAACACAATAGGATCATGTCAATGGCAGTGAGGAAGGCACCACATCGATGGCAGAGAGGCCAATCAGTCTCACGCAACAGATAGCCATGGCTTGTATAAGTGTGACCGATACACAGTCTACCCAGTATTATTTCCTCTGGCCTCGCCTTGTGACAGCAGGATAACCATAAACCAAGCTGGGGTTTTGGTAATCAGAATCGCACGCCATAAACGAAGCACACCGGATGAGACATGTACGGCGCGCGTGGCAAAATGAGACGTCAGCTGTTGGACGAATACAACATTATACACTGGAGCCTCAGGGTCGTAGATCACCTACTGATCGCTCTTTTGTTCTACAAAATAGGCATATACCAGCGTATCTTTTAGCCACTGATTCTGGAACACATTCCCTGAATTAATCGGAAAAATACTCTTCTTACTCGATACAGCACATTTTGAATGCAAACCTAAATCAAACCATCCTTTCCAAACGCTCACCTATTCTGATGATGGCCAAAATGACGTCATTGATAGAAAAACACCCAATCCGGTTTGAATTACAGCAAAGGTCCAACTTCGGAGTGTCAGAGAGATCTCAAACCCATCAGTGACGTGCAACGTGTAACACCAGTATGAGAACACACCAAGACACCTGCCGTCAAACCATCGATTGCATATTTCCAAGTATCAATGGCCTGTCGCCTTCTGGCGTCACACCATCGATTACATATCGATCGATCCAATCGATATGCGATAGATCCACGTGCATGCGTGGAATCCAAGTGTGGGAACACACTAAGACGTCTTCTGGTGTCGCACAATCCACTACATATCTGTAAGTGTCAATCCTAATGATCCGTGTGCTCTAATACGATCAAAAACCATCTCCTATACAATTGCACGACAACCAGTTCGGAGTGCTCGAGATATCCGAAACTCATTAATCACGTGTAATGCCAGTATGGAAACAGACCAACGTACCTTCCAATGTCAGACCATCGACTGCATATCTCAAAGCGTCAACGCTAACTGGCCCGTGTGCTTTAATGCGGTGGAAAGCCATCTCGTACACAACTGCACCCCAACCAGTTCGGAGTGTCAAAGATATCCAAAACTCATCAGTGAAACGCAATGCCAATATGGGAACATGCAAAGGCGCCTTCCGGTGTCATACTATGGATTGTATATCTCTAATTGTCAATGGACTATGTGCATGTACATGTGCGTCAAGTCATTTCCTCTACAAGTGCACGCCAACCAGTTCGGAGAGTTAGAGAGGTCTGAAACTCACCAGCCACGTGCAATGACGGCATAGAAACGTACCAAGACATTTTTCGGTGTCAAACCATCGACTGCATCTATTTAAGTGTCAGTGCTAGTTACCTCGTGTGCATTAATGCAGTGAAAAATCATCTCCTATACAAGTGCATGCCAACCAGTTCGGAGTGCCAGAGAGTTCCAAGACTCATCAGGCACGTATGGAGACACGCCAAGACACATTTCGGTGTCACACAGTAGATTAAATACCACTCAGTGTCGATGCTAATGGTCCGTGTGGTTTAATACGACCAAATGTCATTTCCTATACAAGTGCACGTCACCCAGTTCGAAGTGCCAGAGACGTGCGAAACTCATCATACACGTGTATTGCCAGCATTGGAGCTTACCAAGACACCTTTTGGTGTCGCACCATCAATTGCATGTCTCAAGTGTCAATGACAAGTGGCCCGTGTGCTTTGATATCATGAAATATATAAAATAGGAAATATAGGAAATGTCTTTGCACCATATTAAAGCACACTGGTTAATTGGCATTGACACTTAGGAGTATACAATGGTTTGACAATAAAAGGTGTCTTGGTATGTTTCCGTACTCTCATTGCACGTGACTGATGAGTTTCAGACCTCTCTGACACTCCGAACTGGTTGGCGTGCACTTCTATAGATGGTTTACATGATATTAAAGCACACGGGCCACTTGTCATTGACACTTGAGACATGCAATTGATGGTGCGACACCAAAAGGTGTCTTGGTATGTTCCAATGCTGGCATTACACGTGTATGATGAGTTTCGCACGTCTCTGGCACTTCGAACTGGGTGACGTGCACTTGTATAGAAAATGACATTTGGTCGTATTAAACCACACGGACCATTAGCATCGACACTGAGAGATATTTAATCGACTGTGTGGCACCGAAATGTGTCTTGGCGTGTCTCCATACGTGCCTGATGAGTCTTGGAACTCTCTAACACTCCGAACTGGTTGGCATGCACTTGTACAGGAGATGATTTTTCACTGCATTAATGCACACGAGGTAACTAGCACTGACACTTAAATAGATGCAGTCGATGGTTTGACATCGAAAGGTGTCTTGGTACGATTCTATGCCGTCATTGCACGTGGCTGGTGAGTTTCAGACCTCTCTAACTCTCCGAACTGGTTGGTCGTGCACTTGTAGAGGAAATGACTTGACGCACATGTACATGCACATAGTCCATTGACAATTAGAGATATACAATCCATAGTATGACACCGGAAGGCGCCTTTGCATGTTCCCATATTGGCATTGCGTTTCACTGATGAGTTTTGGATATCTTTGACACTTCGAACTGGTTGGGGTGCAGTTGTGTACGAGATGGCTTTCCACCGCATTAAAGCACACGGGCCAGTTAGCGTTGACGCTTTGAGATATGCAGTCGATGGTCTGACATTGGAAGGTACGTTGGTCTGTTTCCATACTGGCATTACACGTGATTAATGAGTTTCGGATATCTCGAGCACTCCGAACTGGTTGTCGTGCAATTGTATACGAGATGGTTTTGATCGTATTAGAGCACACGGGTCATTAGGATTGACACTTACAGATATGTAGTGGATTGTGCGACACCAGAAGACGTCTTAGTGTGTTCCCACACTTGGATTCCACGCATGCACGTGGATCTATCGCATATCGATTGGATCGATCGATATGTAATCGATGGTGTGACGCCAGAAGGCGACAGGCCATTGATACTTGGAAATATGCAATCGATGGTTTGACGGCAGGTGTCTTGGTGTGTTCTCATACTGGTGTTACACGTTGCACGTCACTGATGGGTTTGAGATCTCTCTGACACTCCGAAGTTGGACCTTTGCTGTAATTCAAACCGGATTGGGTGTTTTTCTATCAATGACGTCATTTTGGCCATCATCAGAATAGGTGAGCGTTTGGAAAGGATGGTTTGATTTAGGTTTGCATTCAAAATGTGCTGTATCGAGTAAGAAGAGTATTTTTCCGATTAATTCAGGGAAGGCGTTCCAGAATATTACCGGGAGGGGCCACATTATTGCCTGCGAATACTACACATCCATGAACATAATCATATACACCGGCTTACGGTCTCGTACGACCACACGTACAAGCCTCGGGCGGCTCGCCTTCCTGGGGGTACTGTTTACCCCGGAAGTAATTAGGGTACTAGACAAAGTGGTAATCCTTACCGATGGCACACCATGCGCAGAGTCGAGACTAAAGTTAACGCGCGATGGCAGTCCCTAGTTCCACCACCAGGGGAATATTGACTCATTTTTCGCCGACGGGGTGGGTATATAAAAACACTGACATTGGCTCCAGTGGCCCGGTTTTAGAACAAATGGCATGAAAACCAATTGCCCGATTTAGCTGATTCAGACGCCAATCGACAGGGCCAAACCTCGCGGTCCTCTGACTCATGAACTTTTTCTTTAGACTTACTGATGACGCCATAGGTCAGGTCAAACCGAAAAAGGGACTAGTTTTCCATAATCGTCGAATCACAATGGAAAGCGGATCGAGACTGAAGAGTGCTTGTTAATATGTCCCTTGAAACTTAATCTCTTACTCCAGGTGCCACTTGGCACAAAGTTATACAAAGTCAAGGCCGAATGCTGGGTCGAACTTGACCTCCGTTACAATGTGTCATGCAATACATCTGTAAAGTTGATCCGACCACGGTTCCGTGAGCGGCTTCGTACGCCTGGGAGCGCAGGAACGCCGCCGGTACCGCCGCTAGGGGGAGTGAAAGCCGCGGCCAGTGTGGCCACCAGGGGGCGGCAGCGGCGGTGTCCCGGCAATGCGGCCGCCAGGCGGTGTCCGCGGTAGAATCCCGGCCATCGGGGCACTCCGCACCATGGCTTCTTTGGGGTAGGTCATGTGGGTATCGGACCAGAGAGGGTCTCGAGATTTCGGGGTTGGCTCCCCTGCGTAAATGTTGGCGCTGTGATTGTGAGTGTGTTTGAATCGAACGTTTCGCTTTGAATGCTAAGGTTGGTTGTACAATTCTTTAGCTGTAACTCGTAATTTGTGAATATATGGGGTCTCAGAGATCAGTTACCTTTTTCCTTCGTGCTGGGTGCCGAGGCTGTCCTACAGTGAGCGAACATTCATTCCCTACCTCGGCTGCTAGTAACTACCGTGTGGCAGACGGTTAAAGAGTAAATGTTGCTACACCCGGTGGGGACGTCTGTCGATTAACACCCCTCGCCTTGTTACGCGCCTGGCCAGCGTGCGACAAGGGGTCCGTGGATACCTGAGATACACCTTTCACACATCTCTCCTGGTCCACTTCACGCAGAAATCCTAAAAAAAAACAAACCACTGAAAGAGCCCAGGGCACAAAAAAGCATTGCAACGGCCCCAGTGCTGTATTTTCGAACACGGAGTACTACAGCAGGACGCTTGCGACCTCCATTTCATATTTCTAGATGTCAATAAGTCAGTTTGTCCCATGTTGGACATTTCCAAGAAATGGTGTACAACACTGCAAAGGCAGATGACTGCACGCCGATCAAGGCTTGCATATTGGTGTGCGCTAGATGCGGTGACTACGTTAGGATCATATTGTTAATAACACTGCAGTGTTAAAGACCAGAATGAACAAAAAAAAACACTATTTCCGCACAATATGACGTAAGTGTGGTGATGTCCGACCACCACATTGCCTGTTTTTCATGAATAATCCGTACTAGTAGCGTTTTCAAATTGGTATCATATTGGTGTGCGATAAGTAAGCAGATGGTGCGATTTCTATGTGAGGACCGTATGGGTTACATTATTAAATTAGTATCAATTGCAATATTAAAGATCGCGATGACCAAAAAACAACTGCTGCGCACAGTATAGCGTCAGCAATGATGATGTAAGACCATCACATTGCCTGTTCTTGATCAACAGTCCGTACCAGTACTGTTTGCACATAGTGCAAGCGTTCACCATAGTATAGTGTGATGTGTGCTTGTTAACTAGACTGTGCAGTGGCTACGTTACGGTAGAAGCATTGCAATGTGAAAAATCGCACTGAAGAAAAGCGACATTTCTGCACAGCATAACATCAACAATGACGATGTTGAACCTCCACATTGCCTGTTCTTGATCAGTAATACGCACCAGTACTGCTTGCATATTGGTGTGCGCTAGGTAAGTAGACGGCACATTCACTACGTGGGGACAGTATGGGCAATAGAACTGCAATGTTACGTATCACGTTGAACAAAAAACACTGCCTTTGCACAGCAGAGCGCCAGCAATGACGCTACACGACCATCACACTGCCTGTTCTTGATTCATAATCCGTACCAGTACCGTTTGGATACTGGTGTGCGCTAGGTAAGCAGGCGGTGCGTTGACTGAGTGGGGACAGTGTGTGCAATAGCAATGCAATGTTAAAGATCACAACGAAGAAAAAAGACCGGTCTTTGCACAGCAGAACATCATCAGTACTGATGTACGACCATCACACTGTCTGTTCTTGGTGAATAATTTGACCAGCAGCATTTCCATGTTTGTGTGCGCTAGGTACGTAGACGGTGCGGTTACGATAAGGAGACTGTAAGAGTAATAGCAATGTAATGTTTAAGACCATCTTGAACAAAAAACACTGTCTGCACAGGAGAACGTCAGCAGTGATGATGTACAATCATCACATTGCCTGTTCTTGATCAGTAATCCGTACCAGCATCGTTTGCATATTGGTGTGCGCTAGGCAAGAAGACGGTGCTTTGAATACGTGAGGACCGTATGGGCAAGATCATTGCAATGTTAAAGGTCACGTTGAACAAAAAACACTGTGTTTGAGCAGTAGAACGCCGGCAATGATGATATACGACCATCACACTGCCTGTTCTTAAACAATAATCCGTACCAGTACCGTTTGGTTATTGGTGTGCGGTAGGTAAGTAGACGGTGCAGTGACTACCTTGGGTCTATGTGGCTGTGACATTGTAGTGTGAAAGATAACACTGAAGGAAAAAACGCCGTTTCCGCACAGTATTTCATCAACAATGGCGATGTATGACCCCACTGCCTGTTCTTGATCAATAATCGGCACCGGTGCCATTTGCATACTGGTGTGCGTTTGGCAAGTAGACGACGCCGTGACCATGTGGGGACCGTATGGGTAATAACATTGCAATGTTAAAGGTTACGATGAGCAAAAACGTTCTTACCAAACAATATAACGCTAGCTATGTTGATATACGCCGAACACATTACCTGCTGTTGATTCATAGTCTATACATGCAGTGTTTCCAGATTGGTGCACGCCAGGAAAGTGGACTGTGCGTTGGCTATATTGGGGCCATGTGGGTGATAGCAATACATATTAACAATGAATAAAAACGTTGGTAACACACCATATGGCGCTAGCAATGATGATGTACGGCCATCACATTGCCTGCTCTTGAGGAATAATCCGTATCAGTAGAGTTTGCATATTGGTGTACGCTATGTAAGTAGGCGGTGCGGTGACTAAGAGGGGACCATATAGGCAATAATATCGCAATGTCAAAGATCACGATGGACAAAAACCTCATTTCAGTACAACAGAACGCCAGCAATAATGATGTAGGACTTTCACATTGCATGTTTTTCAACAATAATCCGCGCCAGCAGCGTTTCCATATTAGTGTGCACTAGGTATGTGCACGGTGCGTTGGCTATATGGGGACCGTATGGGTAAAAACATTGGAATATTAAAAATCATGATGGACAAAAACGATGTTACCAAGCAGTACATCAGCAATGATGATGTACGGTCATCGCATTGCCTGTTCATGATCAATCATTCGTACCAGTACTATTTAGATATCGGTGTGCGCTAAGTCAGTAGAAGGAGACATGACTGCGTAGGGACCGTATAGGCAGAGGCGTTGGAATGTTAAAGAACATGTTGAACAGAAACAGTGCTTGGGCAGCATAACGTCAGAAATGACGATGTGCGACCATCAAACTGCCTGTTCGTGACGAAAAATCCTTACCAGAAGCGTTCGCATACTGGTGTGCGCTAGGTAAGCAGACGAAGCGGTGTTTACATGGGGGTCGTTTGGGGCAATGTTCAAGATCACAATGAACAAAAATGCTGTTTCTGCACAATATCACGCGAACATTAATGATGCACGACCATTCGTCTTCCGTCCATACCGTGCGGGTTATCACAGCCGGTACTTAATTTCCTTATCTACTTAATTTCTTTATCACGGTGATGAGCAGACATTAAGTGTCCCTCTCATGTAGGTTTATTTCCAATGACATCCCTATGACGCCATGACGGCGTGACCTAAGATGACGTCGTTCCCAATTTTCATGTTTGTATGTGCACAACTGACGTAAGAAAAGGTACTGAAAGCTTCAGGAGGCTGCTCTTATTTGTTTGGGAGATATCTGAGAAATTCGTAGGAGGGCGGGGGGGGGGGGTGTTAAACCCCCATCCAGTCAATAGCAAACTAGCATTGGTGCATGTTACGTACGCAACAGATGCCGTCACCAAAGATGAAACTACATCACAGCAGCGTTAAGGTCTTGGTTCGTCACCGTGATAAAGAAATCATCATGAGACTACCGTCGATATTACTAACGATATCGACGGTAGATTAATGGTCACGCATGTTCACACAACATTATGGGGGAATAATATTTCTGTTCATCGTAATCTTTAACATTGTAATGCTATTACCCATACGGTCACCGCGTAGCCACCGAACCGTCTACTTAACTAGCGTACACCATTATGCAAGCGCCACTGGTACGGATTATTTTTCAAAAGCAGACAATGCGATGGTCGTACCCCATAATCGCCGACATCATGTTGTGTGGAAACGACGTTCTTCTGCTCATCGTGGTCTTTAGCATTGCAGTGGTATTATCCAAACGATTCCCACGCAGCCACCACGCTGTCTATTCACCTAGCGCACACCGATATGCAGACGCTGCTGGTATGGATCATTGATCGCGAACAGGCAATGTGATGTACATCATCATTGCTAACGTTATACTGTGTAAAGACGGTGTTTTTGTTCAACGTGATCGTCAATATCGCAATACCATTGCCCGTACGGTCCGCACGAAATCACTGCGCCGTCTACTTACCTAGCGCACACCAACATCCAAATGCTGCTAATGCGGATTATTCATCAAAAACACGCTATGCGATAACCGTATAGCATCATTGCTGGCGTTATATTGTTTGGTAATAACATTGCTGTTCATCGCATCTTTAACCCGCGCACGACCGTCGGTCCGTCCCGAACATCGGCGACTGGGGGGGGGGGGCAGTTGACTGCCCCCCCCCCTCTAACTCACGAACGGTTGTCGTGAGTTTTGTCGCACGATAAAAATAAGCATACCGTTGGAAAGCTTGTGACGAGAAGAGCTCGAAAGTGGTCTCATTTTTAGTTTTAGATAATATGTAAGCCAATTTACGCCCTATATATGTTTTCTCATAGCCGACTGCATGAGACCGAGAAATGGCCTGAATCTCAAGGGCTGTGACTAATAACGCATAGGTAAAGGCACCAGCGCACAAGTAAATGTCCGCGGATGCCGATACACGTCTAATTTCCTCAGATTTGTTCAATATATACGCCGAAACGTTGAGTTCAAGACACCGTAATTCTCCCGGTCGGCCGTCAGTGTGCGCCGCTGCCGTATGCTGTACCAAATTGGCGGAAACTAATTTTGGCGTTCCTTTATTTTTGCGAAAAAGGACAATCTATGTAAATTTTATTGATATTTGTGGTTCTTGTGACGGTTTCTCATGCTTAAATTTTGGGAAAATTGATTAGTTGCCAATCTACAAAGTTGGCGGAGCTTTATTCGCGAGAGCCTATTTATTTCCAAAATATGCTACTTTTTCAAACTTTTTGAGGTTCCTGATATTAATTACGCCTGTGCAAGTTAGTTCTGTCATTTTCTACGCATTCTGAGTAGTTCATCGTCGATTTTGACGGTGGTACACTTTGGCCCACTACAGTTATTCGTGACCTGACCTCAGGCCAATGGCTGGAGGTCACTGATACTTTGCCCAACGATGGTAACTAGATGTCTGCTTCACTCCACACTAAAAATGTTATGGAATATTCCGTCAATTTCCGAAAAAACGGCGATATGTCTTAAAAATGGACTTGACCTTAGGTCAATGACCCGGAAGATTCCGAAAAATCTGAGATAGCAGATTTGTTGCATCTATCACGGTCACTACCTTCTGAAAGTATTATTGAGATATCTTGTTTTGCGAAAAAGTTAGAGGGCGCTAAACTTTTTTCGTTATAGGTCTGTTTGACCTGACCTAGGTCAGGCACCTGACCTGACCAGAGGTCAAAATTTTGACACGAGACGTAAAACTGATGGAGCAAAAGGTACACAAAGTTTCGTGGCTCTGTGCTTGTTGGTTCTCTCGCAATGCCAGAAAAACCTCAGGGAGGGCAGTCAACTGCCCCCCCCAGTCGGGGACGGGTTAACATTGCAAAATTATTACCCACGTGGCCTCCACATGGCCACCCCACAGTCTACTTACTTAGCGCACGCCGATAAGCAAACGGTACCGGTACGGATTATTGATCAGGGACAGGTAACGTGATAGTCGGACATCATCACTGCCCAGGTCATAATATGCGGAAACGACGCTTTTACTTCAGAGTGACCTTTTACATTACAGTGCTTTTACCCACCGATACCTTAGAGAGCCACCGCCCCGTCTCCTTACCCAGCGCACACTAGTATGCAAGCGGTATAAGAACGGATTATTGATCATTAAAACTTCCTCCAATAAAGTAGTTTACATCATGGCAAATCGAATGTCGTTTCTTGCGATGAAATCGGATGTTTAGTTCTCGAGATCTCAGGAGGGGGCTGAATCCCCCGTGTTGGGAATCGGCTATGCCGTCTAGCCCTCCGGGAAAAGCGCCGAATGATCTTGAAGTCGATGCGCCCCTAAACCCCAATAACCCTCCGGGAATAGGATTAATTTGTGGGGACTATACATCGTTCACTCACACCCTCTTTGGATGTCCACCACTGATCGCAAATTCTCCCACTTCATGGTTTGAGTCAGCGTTTAATTTATCATCTGCGTGTTGGAATGCATCAGCACGGATAGGGAATGAACGCACCATCCCAACTGGATCTATTTACATCAGTAATTCAGTCAAGGACACCAGGGGCGTCAATTTCTGTAAACGACTGGGTGGACCGAGCCGTGGGCCCGACAACCTAACCTCCCCCAAATGTGGGTTTCTCAATGTACTTAGCCCAGATTACTTTGATTAATGGAAATTTTTGAGTTTTTGTTACTAATTTTCAAACAGAAAATTGTGTATATTCCAAGTATATATATATATATATATATATATATATATATAAATGGGATAGAAAGTTAAATAGGTACATATATATATATATATATATGCATATAAAGAAGATAGAAAGATAAATAGATACATCACTTTTTGCCTTATTCCATACTTTCTGCCTACCTTTTATCCACTGCTGCCGATTCTTTCGTTATTTTCGCCCAATTCCCCTAAAAAAACTGGCAGAAAATATTGGAGGGGCCCAAACCAACATTGGAGAGGCCCAAATTAACATTCGGTGGGCAAAGGCCCCCTAGACAAAATACAAATCGACACCCCTGATGGATACCTAGACATAGAGACGTAGACACATTTGGAAGAAATATGGCGCGAAGATATGATGTATACTTAAATCATGTGGATGAAAATGTTATGTTGTCTGTTATCTTACCGTAAATGGAAGTCGACTGAAAGCAAAAGGAAAGACGGGGCAAGGAGTAATTTTTTTCTTTTTCTAACAAAACTCCTAAAATTTCCCGTCTCCCAGAGACCAATCGCGAGTCTGTAAAATTTTCTCTCTCCCAGGGACCAATCGCGAGTCTATGTCGTTTTGTGGACACATAAATGTTTGAGTATCATCGCAGAACACACCGTTGAAAACAGCCCAGCTCGCGCGCTGATTGGCCGTCGGGCAGTTTTCTAGCATTCCGACGCAGCGGAGCCGGTTAGGCTGTCCCGCATTGCGCACGGCCGAAAAGAGCCCAGCTCGCTCGCTGATTGGCCGCCAGGCAGTTTTCCAAGCTCTTTCAAGCGGAAGTGCCGAAAACAGCCCGACGCGACCGGCGATTGGCAGACGGGCACTTTTAAGCCGGTGGAGGATACATTGAGCCGCAGGCAACGGCAAAAGTGCCCAGGACGTGCAGCGATTTGCCGAAAAAGTGCCCGGCGGCGGCGGCCATTGGTCTAGACGCTGATGTGAAATGCTTGAAAAGTGCGGTGCGTTTATACTCCACCGTTTTGGTTTGCAGTTGTTTTGTTTGCCATGTTGCCTACCGGACCAGGGGTTGTGCCGCGAAACTTTTCGATTTTCGTATGTCTGCGACGGGTGAAAATATACCGGCTTGGAAGCCAAGAAACTTGTGTCCCCGTGGTTACATGTATGTCTGTGCCGCCCCTTCGGTTTGTAACTTTTATACGTTATGTTGCCTACTGGACCAGGTGCCGCGAAATAATAAAATGTCAAAAACGTTCCCTTTTCATACTAGAACCTGCTGCTTGCAGCTTGCAGCCTGTAGGATTCGAACCTACGCGGGGAGACCCATTAGATTTCGAGTCCAGTGCCTTAAACACTCGGCCAAGACCGCCGTGCGTGACCCTGATTCATGAATGTGTTTGAATCTAATGTATCACAGGTTTTGGTTTGAAGATGAGATTGTATGTGAGATTTGTAGTTTGCTCAGGGGATGTGTAACCCATGGGGTATTGGCAGTTGTGGGGAGGGAGGGGGGCAAGGGGCTGTTGCCCCTCTCTTTTGGAAAAAAACGTAGGGCCCCTTGGCTTCTTTGGGAGTTTATATCACTGGTCCCTGAGACCATAGCAGGCCCTCCATAATGCGAAAGAAGGCCCTTGAGGCTTTAGAAGACCCCTTCGATACTGCAGGGGGCCCATGATGCTATAGTTGCTTGAAGTTATAGGAGGTCCCTTGTGCTAAAGGAGGTCCCGTGTAAATGATGAAGGTCCTTTTTTAGGCCATGGCAGGTCATCTTGTAGAATATAGATGGTCACGGTGCGGAGTATATTCATCGACGTGATGCGGCAGAGGGTCGCGGGACCGGCAGCGAGCACGTGAGCGAGAGGCGCGACCGCCGAGACCGCCAGGAACAGGTGTCCGCGGTTGAGCGGCCGGCTCCCGCGCATGCGTGCGCTGAGATGGGCGTATGTCGATGGCGCCAGCCCAAAAATCGAGGCATTGCGTACCGAGGCTTCTCCCGGGTAGGACTAAAGAGGGTTCGGCAGATTACGACGTGATACTCCTGTGACAGTGCGAGTCGCACCTCATGTGTGCCGTCGTGTTGAGCCTTTGTTTCGACATTTTTTACTTTACTTATTTGTGCATTTATACCCGAACCTTTATTTGCGTTACACGATTTGTGTCACAAGTAACGTAATGTGGTGGTTTTAATAAATGACTGTGAGAGTGAATGGTCTTTCCTTCCTTCGCGCGGGGTGCCGGGATTGCTCTACGGTGAACGCGTATCCATATTTAAACCGGGTTGCAACTATCGTGTGGCAGGCAGAGCAATAGTTGCACAACCAAATCCTTCCTGGTGGCCCGACTGATCACCGAATCGCTGGTGGGGTAAGAAGGCGCCCCAGGCGTACTTTACAATCTCAACACTTTTTAGCAGAGGCCAACCTTGGTGTGAGGAGAACCCCTTGGGGTGAGGAGATTCACCTAAGGATTCCCCTTGCCTGGCCTGTTCCTGGTTACACGGGGCAGGACAATGAGGACTGCGTCCATGTCCGCTCCTCCTAGAACAAAAAAGTTTAAAATTAATTACACGGCGTTGACTAAAGAAATCACCTGAAAATAGCTTGCGTCCCATCCCCTTATAATGCTGAATCTTGGCGATCCTTCGCGCTTTGGTGCGTTGGTACTTTTAGAATTTGTTGTGTGAAGATTAGATGATTTGTAGAGGAAAATACGTTGGGGGATCGAAGAAACGGTCGACGGCTACATTTTGCGACGATACTTTCTATTCCAACCCCCCCTCCACCCAAAAAAACAGACCCATATATTATGTGGGTTTCCACCGCCCCGTCTGATGTCATGCCACTGCGGCCGGGTGGGGGCTGAAGGCACGCCGTGGCTGTGGTCACGTGACCGTCGCCTCCTGGGGCTGAAGACAGAGGTGGACGGCAGGAGGCGAGGAGTGCTCCTGATTGCAGCGGGTAGGCGGCCGGCAGCACGTGCGTTCCCGTCTGTTCTTCGTACGTCTCTCGATGTAAACACTCATTGTTCCCGGACTTTTGCATTCTGAAACGGTACCAGGACGCCTGTTTAAAGAAAGGAAAGTTACTGACATAGGCGGGGCAGTCATGGGACCAGGGGGCTTCAGCACCCCTCAGCTTTTTTGAAATTCGATATTGGCTCTATGGCCGTCGACTGGAAAAAGCGACCCAAAATGCTTAGCCCCCCCCCCCCCAACTGAAGAGGAGTTCCCATGGCCCTGTTTACACGACACGTGAGCCCATGACTGTCATATATAATGATATTGTCTTCCTCGGTAAGCGGTATGTCTTGTCTGGATATTTGTAATTTTCTAAATTGAGCCGCGCAATGATATGAAAATAATGCCATAACTTCACAACTAATCTTGAAAACTTGGATTATTCTAGTAGTCCAAGTACTGTGCTGTGCGTTGGCCCTGGCGTGGCTGCGCAAATTTACTGCAATCTTATTTCCGTAGTCTGGGTACGATTACAGCGGAACTGAAACCTTTTCAAATGATTCATTGTGCTAAGTTGAATTTACAACGGTGTTTATTGTATCCATTTGGCTATTATCTTAAATATGACTTTTCGTGCCGGATATGCTCTATGCTAAGGTTTTAAAGGTGAACATTCAGTAAATGTGAT
Source organism: Capitulum mitella (assembly GCA_030062745.1). Lineage (NCBI taxonomy): Eukaryota > Metazoa > Arthropoda > Thecostraca > Pollicipedomorpha > Pollicipedidae > Capitulum > Capitulum mitella. Next base: position 17,518,840 of record CP099845.1, read on the forward strand.
TAAAAATTGCATACTTAAATTTGGACAGAAATAGCGCAATAAAGACATGGTTCAGCGCAAATTAATTTCATTGGATATTTCAACTAATCTGGGACTCTCCCTGACCTCCCTGTGCGGCCTTTCGTTTGCATAACAGCCGGTTTCAGCATATGAACGGTAAAAGCTTAAGTGTTTATTTGTATGCTCTTGTCATAAAACGACGTCGTGCGGAATCACTTGTAACAGAGGGTGAATTCGTTCAGCATTTTTTAAGCATGATTTTGCTTTGGTGAAAACACATTTCATTTTTGCACCTGGGCATTAAGGTGCCGGCTCCTTGTCATAAACGAGCTAATGTGACCATTTGTTACCACCATTTTTGGTAATGAGCATGTCAAGAGTTTCTGGTTTCACCTGATACATCAGTCACTGCAAAGCACCTTCCACCTGTTGCATGGCATGCTGGTGCACCTGTTTGTGTTTGGGTTTGCTGCCATAGAACTTGCTGTTGAATATACAGGCAAAGTTCATTGTTTGATATTTGGTTCCTTATCAACTCTTATTTCTGACTGGTTTCAAAAAAACTCCTAAAAACAAGGTAAACCATAACTGATCAAAAAGTATATAACAGCACAAGTATAAATAAATGAAGAGGACACTAATTTCCTGCCTCATCATCTTGCCATCAGCAACACAGACCCATCAACCAGTGAATGTTTATTGATGTTGTAACCAGTCATATAATGATTGGCATCTGAGGATTTGTGTTTTACAAGGACAAGGTTTGTTGTGGACATATGCATTTCTGGACAAGACTGAACTTTGAAACATGAACACTTCACAACACAATACAATATCACAATATTGCAGTCACATTTCAAAATGCATAGGTAACTGCCAAACATCAGCAGTATTGCTTATTGCTTTGATATAGGGTAAAATACAGCAATGTGTAAGTCATAAAATGGTTTGTTGTTTTGAGGAAGATAGTGTTGACTTCCTTGTCTTTCATTACAGACCAAAAGCTATGTATCACCTCATTGTGTTTTTCATTCAGTAAGCCTAATATTAGGATTTCCACCATAATGTACCCTTTTGGTTATGATATGATAAAACAGTTTTTCTCAAACTGGTTTTGCTGGAAATCATTTCCAGCTCTATGTATAAAAGACTTTTTGACACACTGTATATGATAACTAGTTTGTCAAACTATAAACTGCATGACACAACATAACACCAGTTCACTGTGATCAGCAGGTCAGGACCATGATCTGCAGCTTGGTCAAATAAGGTGTCATTCTCTCCCTCCTGCCAAGATGGCCTCTGTGCCCAATATTTGGCTTGCTGGACATCTGGCAATTGCTCAACAGAAGGTTGTCCAGGCTATCTTGTGGAAGCAGCAGTGTCCCATCTTTTTGTAAATGTTTACCATGAGAAACATTATCCATTCCATGGATGTGCCATTGGGGTGTAGGAGTCTAAGTCATATGCAGAAAGTGCTCAGTACACATTCTGATGCTTAACAACACCATAGCATACCATTTGGGTCAGATGCATTTTCTTGCAGATACATGGTTTGGTGTATAGATTCATTATGGTTTTCAGAAGGTTATGGGGATACAGAATTCCTCTATTGCAGGGCATGCTATTGAAATATTAAATGTGAATGGCACAGGGGCAGGGGCATAACTTTATGTGCCTTTAGTATGGAGCTTTCCATACCAGAGAAAATTGTTGGTATGGAATACCACAACAATATTTTACCCATTCATGTGTTTTCTTGACTTATAAAATTAATTTCCATGAAAAGCATTGTCAGCATTACATGTTAGGGTTGATGAATTTATTTTTCCATACCAAAAGTTTACCCAATTCCACACCCATACACATGGGTGTGAGAATGATTCACAGGCACAAGGGTGACAAGGTCCCCATGTAACCTAGCATGCTCCTAAAAGCATGTTCCCTATCATTTTGGTTGCATATTTTTATAACCCCAAAGAAATTTAAATATAAACAGAAAGAGTGGCATTATATGGGACAAGTTTTGCAGCAGAGCTAATGCACCAATCCCTGGTAATGAGACATATGGAAAATCAAATCATCACCACCCATCTGAAGGTGACCATGACACAAGGCCTTACAGAGATGCAGGAGGTCTTCCAGTTGAATTTCCTTTGTGAAGCTAGCTCTGTTGGCTTTGTATGGACCTGGTCCAACCACACTTCATCACTGCAACATTGTGGCATGTGCTAGGCCATTTTGCATGTGCGATGTTGACGTGATGATGCTACCCTCCAGATGCTGCGGTCGGCTGTGAGCGCTGCTCTGCGAGCCAGGGGATCGCGCCTACGGCCCCTCCTGGCTCCTGCTGCCCTCATCAGCCCTGTCAGGAGGCCTTCTGAAGAATATTGTCTCCAGCTGCAGCAGCAGCAGCAGCGACATATCTGGGGCTGGCTCAATGCAATATTCAACAAGTACGGACCTTGGTATTATTTTTTTGCTCAGGTCATGTGGTGTGGATGGTGTGAAAGAGAGACTGTGTGCTTGTTGGACTTCTTGGGACTGTCATCTGGGCAATCAATGAACAGGCATTATTTGAATGTATCCCCACATCATTGTTGATTCTTTCCTAGGTACTCTACAATGTGGGCTACAGTGTGGCATTTTTTATCAAGTTGTCAGCATTCTGCTTCTGATTGTGTCCAGTTCTGAAAGCCATGAGGTGGGTAGCAACCGATGCCACGCTCTAGTTGGTTCGCGACGCCGAGGATGCATGTTGTAAGCTTCATGTATCGTAGTATCGTTTCCGCGTACCCACGTATTCCACGTATCCACGTATCCTTTCAGGCTTCTTACGGCCAGTTGGAAGTCGTGACCTTTGATTGCTAATGCTTTCACGCCTGAACCGTGACCTGTGACCTGCGCCTTTGACCTGTGACCTGTGACCTGTGACCTAGGACGGGTATTGCTGCAGGGTGGACGCCTCCCGGATTGACTCGGTCGGCCCGGACCGCGCATGCGCCGAATGGCTGCTCCGTTGCGGTGCACACTTCCGGTGGCGGAGCCAGCCTGCCTGGCAAACCGACTACAATTCGTTGCCTCCTGGCGGCGGCAAGAAGAACTACATCGAGGAGATCAATGCCGACAACGCTGCAGTCATGCACATTGGCTTTCACCATTTCAGTGAGTGCTTCTAATGACTCTTAGATAGAAGAGTATTTACCTTGTGCAATTGCTTGAAGTCATCGCACCTTGCGCACCTTTTAGCTGGTATGATATGTTTCATTCTCAGGCTTGTTCCAGTATGAGCTCTTACGACTGTTTGCGTGCCTTTTGTTTTATAGGCATTTGCCCATTTCGGTTTTCCGGTCATTCGGTTTTCTGTAGACATTCCTCCTTTTGTGGTCGTGTCTTCGCGCGCTTTCCTCTCCATTGCGTACGTAAAGTGGGCTCGCCAGCTGTCTGAAAATGACCATCGTTAATATGTGAATGCAATATTGACCTCTTCCCCCATCAATGCAGAAGGTACTTTTACTAAAACACTCAAACCATGGGGCCCAGCACTGCAGTGCAAAGGTCCCTGCCGGTTAGCATGCGCTTTTATGGTTCGCTGTCTTTGCGACGCCTGACAGCTGTTTCGGCTCGTTTGCCAGAGGGCATGACGGCGGTGCGTAAGATCCGATTCCACTACTGCGGATACCTGGACGACCAGGCGCTGTGCTACCTCGACTACCTGTCGCACTGCCTCGAGTCGCTGGAGATCAGCAGCTGCGGCAACATCACCATGGCTGGCCTGCGGCATCTCGCCCGCCTCAAGTGAGCGCCACATCACGGACGTGGGAGGACGTGGCCGCCCGCAGGCTGTGCGTGGGTGGGGGTCGTGTGCTTTGTTGCTGTGGACGGGGCTTACTATCCTAGAAATCGATCTCATGTGCTTGGTCGACACGGTGGAATATCAACCGTCGTCTGCGGATGTGTACTTTGTGCATGGTTGCGCCGTGCCGGAAATGCTGGGATACGTCGGCTGGGCTCGCCCACAGGGCGTGGATGCCACGACACTAATTCTCATAACAGTCAGCGTCGCATGCAGTGCCTAGATATTATGGAAGAAAGTACCAAAAATAGATGGGAATAACCATGGTGTGTTCTACCCTCGGTAGGTCTACCGTTTGTCTGTGGGCGCACTGTCACTATTTTGCCTTTGGACTTCAGGAATCTGAAGGAGTTACGTCTGTACGACCTGCCCGAGATCGAAGACCGGGAGGCGTGCGTGCACGAACTGCAGACGCTGCTGCCCAAGTGTCGGATCTCGTTTCCGCCGCCCAAGCCGCCCCAGCGCAAGAGTAAAAGCCACGCCTGAACACCGCCATCTGCCTCGTCTGCCCGACAACCAGCGAACGTGGCTGCGCAACCGTTCGCCTGTCCGCTGGCTGTCTGTCCGTCCGCCAGGTCGCCTGGCTTTCGGCCTGCCAGTATGTTGCCGGCTGCTGGGCGGTCCGACCGGCTGGCTCCCTGGCGGCGCGGAGGCCGCTGCGTCCGCCTCCGTACCGTCCAACTGCCAGCCGCGTCCGGGTGTGATCGGCTGTGACCGCCGCGCGTGCTTGTGGTCGCTTGTTCTGACGGCTGCCTCACTTACGGACGTGCCAAGGGGGTGGGGAGGAACGGCGTCCTCCAGACCACCGGTGGTGGTCCGCAGGGACCGAACAGCTACCACGTGCAATTCCGGCCGCGGAGGGCCCCGGGGGGAAAGCCGGGGTTGCGCCTTCCGATCGTTCGTGAATGCCTGCGTGTGGTGGCTTTTCAACATGGCGACCTGGTGAAATGTCCACCATGACGTATGACCGAGGTCCGTTTGTGGGCTTATACTTATTGTGTCGTTGGACGTGGCTGTTTTTGGAAGCGATTTTTTAGCAGTGCGTGTGCTACAGATGATTGCCCTGAGCCAGCTTTGTATCAGCATGCTCAGAAATGTAAACTGGTGTTCCTAGAACACGGGTCTGTTGTACTACCATAGGCCATGAGTGCAGAACCCTGTGCGCTGGGCACACACACGCCGTTAGTGACTTTTTATGTGACAAAATCAAGGTTCAGTTTGGAATGTTCAATTGAAATGTGCAGTAAGACTGACATTGTTTCAGAATTTTGTATGAAATCTTCACAATATAGATTTGAAACATACAAGGTAAAACAATAGATAGTGCTGTTATGCTGATGACGAGTGCAAAGGCAAAGGCAAAGGCGTTCTCGGAATTTGTATGCATTCACGTAGCGATGCAGAGGAAGCGACGTTATCCCTTTGAGGAGCAGAAAATTGCTCGCACATTTTGCACTAGTAGGTCACAACGTACCCATTACTACTTCAGTGAAATTTGTTTGCCTCATAGAAAGCAAAATTCTTATCGGTTGGTACCTAGGTGAAGGGTATGCACCGGACTTGGCAAGAAGGGAATATTGGGTATGCAGGCGTCTTTTGCTGCACCGTTATTTCATTTTTTCAGTTTGTTAAGCGGTGATCGTGTCGCTTCCGCGAGTGCTATGGCGAAAACAACAAATATAAAATCGGATTTTGTGGGATAGATGGCGGCACCGTCGCCCTTTCGTTTCTTCCGGCGACTATGAGATGGAGTATGTAGTAATCAATGCATAGTAACTATTGGCTGGAATGGGATAGATGGGTGAATGTCCATTTCTAGGCATCTTGTATTATTGTTATTATGTAGGCTGTTCTATTATGGAGTGATGGAATGTTGGATTTCCCCACCGCCTTGTTCGAAACACGTTTGGGATGCCCGCGACGCTCTGCCAACGCAGTGTGATAAATGTGAGGTATAGGGACGTATGATTAGATGTGTTTACGAGTGAGCAGTTGCAGCGCGACCAGGCGTAGTGGGGTTGAGGTGCCATGTTTGCTCGGGATGCTCAGCATTATCCTTATGGTGATGAATGGGAAAAAGAACGGCTCAAATGTGAAACGTCATTTCCCGTGTTGGCCTTTGTACCTACGTGGCACTGCCACTAAAAGATGCTGAACTAGAAGAGAACACCAGCTGGGGAATCTGGTGGTGGCAAATAAAGTAACTTTGCATTTGACAGTTGAGTGGTTCATTATGTACTGATTTTGGTGTCTGATTGGTTCTGACCCATTGTTTTGGTTTAAGTTACAGCAGGGGAAACATTCTGTTTATTACTGACCTAAGTCAATGTCATTACAAACCTTAATTGTTTCAGACTCACCAGAGGCACTGCATGATCCTGTGTTATGTCCTTCAACTGTGTGCATTTGTCATGTCTCACTTTGTGTCTCATATTGTTCCAGGCATTTTTGGCTTTTAAGGATAAGTTTTAGCAGTTGTTGCACATTGTTAGCTCCTATTTTAGTGCCATTTCAGAATAATATGTTTCATGCTACCTTAGATGCTGCAGTGCATTTGTTGATGTTTTCTCATTGTTCATTATTAAACTTTCTGTGTACTGCAGTTTGCTTGTCCTTAATATTGAAATTACATTTCCTTTTGTTATCCCTTAGATCTTAATGTGTTGTTAAACATTCTTGTGCTTTTCACCAATGCAGTGCTTTTTTGTATTCAGCAATACTTGGCATCCAGATGCAGTAAAATGCATTTGTAACCTTGCATCTTTTCCTTCAGGAACATCCTAGTCTTAGCAGTGTTTCAAATAAGCTGTTAAATAACTAAGAAATTGCTGGCTTAACACATCAACAATGAGAGTTTTACAGATCCGGTTTTGTCGTATTTTTGTGCTTGCTTCTGCAATTTTACTGTTGGGAAGCATGGCATATATCATTCTGTCATCAGTGAATAGTGGCCTCCCCAGTGAGGATGATTCACCTGTGGGTCAGTCAAAGGTGTGTATATGCTCTGTAAATGTCATGTAATGCCTTTCATGAGTGTAAAGTTGAACACCATTTTGAGCAAACATGCCGGAAACTTTGCAGACGTGCATATCCTTGCATGGTATTTTGTGGTAGACACCAGCTCTTCATAAATGTTTTTAAAGTAAGCAATTATGCAGCTGGTGGGATTCTGCTTTCTTTGTGAATCTATAACACAGAGCTGCAGAGTTCACAAAGAACATATAACACAGAGCCGCTGACGCGGACCTTGCTGGTTGTTTCAGCACCGTGACGAGCCGCCGTTGCCCGTGTTCCGGGCTGGCAGACGCGGCAACTTCGAGTCGGCCGAGCGGCCGGCGCGGGCCGGGCCGGGGGAGGGCGGCCGGCCGCACCACGCCACCGCCGACCAGGAGGGTCGCGCGCGCCACCTGCGGGCCGCGTACGGCATGAACATGGCCGTCTCGGACGAGATCGCGTTGGACCGCAGTGTGCCCGACACCCGGCACCCGGAGTGAGTGGGCGTGGGCGAGTAGGGCGCCCTGGACCGCTGCGTGCCCGACACCCGGCACCCAGAGTGAGTGGGGGGGGGAGGTGACCTGGACTGCGGCGTGGGGGGGAGTGACCTGGACCGCTACCTGCTCGACACCCGTCACTCGGAGTGAGTGGGCGCGGACGAGTTGGGGAGTGTGGACCGGGACCTGCGTTGCATCGTGCCCGGCACTTGGCACCGCAAGGGAGTAGGCCTGATGGACGCGAGGGAGTATGGGCTAGATCGCGACGTGATCGTCGGTTAGCATTTGAAGTAAGCGGAAACCTGGCAAGTGCGGGCCTTTGAGCGTCTAGTATTGTGAGGAGTGAATGGGGGAGTGTGAAGGCAATAGAAGGCAGGACTGTTAGGTTGTGGCAGTGGCAGAAGTCATCCAGAGGAAATTTGAGCCAGGAAAGCAAAATGATATTGTGGCCAGATGGGCGAATAGGTGCTGGATGTGCTCACGCAGTTACGTACACTGTGCTTAGTCGCACTTTCGGTTATTATTTGAACACCTGTGCTCCGTTGAATATAAGTGATACAATTAAATTACTAATCTGTTGTCTGACCTATCCCTGGCCAGTTTGTTTATGTTTAGGAAAAAAGCGTGGACGAGCACGAATACGCCCTCCAGGTGCCAGCACTGGGATTACCCGACAGAGCTGCCGAACGCCTCGGTCATCATCGTCTTCCACAACGAGGGCCTTTCCACACTGCTGCGCACCGTTCACAGCGTCATCAACCGCACGCCTGCCAGCCTTCTGCACGAGATCGTCCTGGTGGACGATTTCAGTGGCAAAGGTGAGACTAACTGAAGGCGGCTGCTAGGGACAGTCCGTGCGTGAAATGTAACTTGACAACATCCGGGTAAAGTCGTTTCACATTTTAGCGTCGATTCGGATGGCGCAGGGCTACTTCGTGTATTCCGCTTCACAAATATCGATATTGGATGGTGTTTGAGGCGTGTACAGACTCCATGTTTTTTTTACTGCTTCTCATTTCCGGCAAATTCCTCGGTTGGCACCGCTGACGGAAAGCCTGACAATATGCTTGACTGCGGGCGACTTTTTTGAATGTTAACATCCGCTCTCCCCCGGTGGCCGGACCAGATGACCTGAAGGACCGCCTGGAGGAGCACGTGCGTCAGCTGGCCGACTGGGTCAAGCTTTACCGCAACCCGGAGCGCCAGGGCCTGATCCGGACCCGGACTCGTGGCGCCCGGCTAGCCAGCGGCCGCGTCATCGTCTTCCTGGACGCCCACTGCGAGGTCAACACCAACTGGCTGCCGCCGCTGCTGGCGCCCATTCTCAGAGACAGGTCGGCTTCCCTGTTGGCTCACATGTGCGGAGACGGTTAACCCCGCTCCCCCGCCCGCTGGCTCCCATCTTGGGAGGGGCGGGTCAGCTCGCAGCAGCGTACTGGTTGTCCTCAGAGAGGGATTCTCCCCCTCTCCAGCACTTTACTGGCTCCTGTCCTCTTCGAGGTCGTTTGCCCTCGGTCGATGCCATCCTTGACCTGGGTTTTATTCCATCCTAGGCGGGAACGTAGCCTTGTTGAGCTTCCTGATGGTGCCGTTGGATCTGGATTACCGGAGCCATTTACCAGTTATGTCAGTGAATACAGAATCACTTAGTTCAGCCTTTGCATCAGCTCATCTGGGACGATGTGGTGTGCCCTAATGTGGCTGTGACCAACTGACAAAAGCCGTGCTGCAGCACAATTCTGCCCCCCTGGCCTCGACCTGAGTTTCATCGTGACCTGCACAGAGTTGGACCGTGGCCCGTGTTCGTGGCTTCTGTTCGACCTCGACCCATCGCCTTGGCCTCAGCTCGACGTTGACCCGCGGCGGTGTCCACAGGACGACGATGACGGTGCCGATCATCGACAGCATCAGCCACAGCACGTTCGAGTACCGGACGGTTTACGGGGGCACGTCCGTGCTGCGCGGCATCTTCGAGTGGGGCATGCTCTACAAGGAGACGGCCGTGCCCGACCGCGAAAAGGCCACCCACGAGCACGAGTCAGAGCCCTACAGGTGAGACCCCGGCCCGGTCAACCGTCCGGCCCGGCCTAGAGTGAAGTGGGGCTGCGCCGGAACTGAGACGGTCAGGACGTTTTTCGTGAGCCAAGCTGTGGTGCTGGCTAATTTGTGACAGACGACGCTTTGAACCGTGTGTCTGCTGTGGGGATTCAAGACTATAGCCAGATCTTTCAGCGGACATACCTAGACCGGCGATTGGATATTTCGTCCGGTGACTGTCCGGTTCGGGGGCACGGTGCTACAGTTCTGTGTAGCCTGGTGTCGGAGCGCCACAGAGGGCATGTGGCGTTTGGATGCAGCATCGGCTGGATGCGGGGGCTGGGTGTCAACTTTGCCGATCACGTTTTTGGTGATGTATGAGACATAATTCGGCCGCAAATCTTTTATTTTCTCGTCGGTTTGGTTTCTAATAAAAACAGGAAATGAAGCATACACTGTCATTGGCACATTGTGATGGACCTGGTATACGTTACTTCATAGTCGAAACCAGCTAAGGTATGGTGGGCGGTTTTCACGCCATTGAGAGTTCACGATCAAATTTACAAGGTCTGCGGTCCGAAGATAGCATAACTTGCCTCAGTGTATCCGGTCCCTTGTCCCGTGCTGACTGATGACAAGAAAGCAGCAGTGCAACAAACTTGCCACTTTCCTATGGTGCCGCTCTTGTTAAAAAGGGAAAAACACTTAAACGGAGCTTGTCGTGACACGACATCAATGTTCCTCGGAAGCTCTGAGTCAGGTATTCATGGCTGCAGCTGTGACGATAGCTATGTTTTGTGCTTTCAGTTCGGCGAGTCAGATATGGGTGGCTGCTGCAGTGACTGTGACGGTGACTGTGTGGCCGGGAGCAAATGAGTCGGGTACTCGTGACTGCTGCCGTGACGGTGACTGTTTGGTGCCATATGGTCGGGTATTGGTGGCTGCTGCTGTGACGGTGACTGTGTGGTGCCATATGGTCGGGTATTGGTGACTGCTGCTGTGACGGTGACTGTGTGGTGCCATATGGTCGGGTATTGGTGGCTACTGCTGTGACGGTGACTGTAGTGCTGTATGGTCGGGTATCGGTGGCTGCTGCCGTGACGGTGACTGTGTGGTGCTGTATGGTCAGGTATCGGTGGCTGCTGCCTTGACGGTGACTGTGTGGCGCTGTATGATCAGGTATTGGTGGCTGCTGCAGTGACTGTGACGGTGGTGGTGTGTGGCCGGGAGCAAGTGAGTCGGGTACTCGTGACTGCTGCCGTAACGGTGACTTTGTGGTGCCATATGGTCGGGTATTGGTGGCTGCTGCTGTGACGGTGACTTTGTGGTGCCATATGGTCGGGTATTGGTGGCTGATGCTGTGACGGTGACTGTGTGGTGCTGTATGGTCAGGTATCGGTGGCTGCTGCTGTGACGGTGGCTGTGTGGCGCTGTGTGATCATGTATTGGTGGCTGCTGCTGTGACAGTGACTGTGTGGCGCTGTATGATCAGGTCTTGGTGGCTGCTGCTATGACGGTGACTGTGTGGTGCCATATGGTCGGGTATTGGTGGCTGCTGCTGTGACGGTGACTTTGTGGTGCCGTATGGTCGGGTATTGGTGGCTGCTGCTGTGACGGTAACTGTGTGGTGCCGTATGGTCGGGTATTGGTGGCTGATGCTGTGACGGTGACTGCGTGGTGCTGCATGGCCAGGTATTGGTGTCTGCTGCCGTGACGGTGACTGTGTGGCGCTGTATGATCAGGTCTTGGTGACTGATGCTATGACGGTGACTGTGTAGTGCTGTTTGGTCAGGTATTCGTTGCTGCTGCTGTGACGTTGACTGTGTGGTGCTGTATGATCAGATATTGGTGGCTGCTGCTGTGACGGTGACTGTGTGGCGCTGTATGATCAGGTATCGGTAGCTGCTGCCGTGACGGTGACGGTGAGGCGCTGTATGATCAGGTATTGGTGGCTGCTGCTGTGACGGTGACTGTGTGGTGCTGTGTGGTCAGGTATTCGTGGCTGCCCCTGTGACGGTGACTGTGTGGCGCTGTATGATCAGGTATCGGTAGCTGCTGCCGTGACGGTGACGGTGAGGCGCTGTATGATCAGGTATTGGTGGCTGCTGCTGTGACGGTGACTGTGTGGTGCTGTGTGGTCAGGTATTCGTGGCTGCCCCTGTGACGGTGACTGTGTGGCGCGTGCTCCGCAGGGCGCCCACTCACGCCGGCGGCCTGTTCGCCATTGAGCGGGCCTACTTCCTGGAGTTGGGCGCGTACGACCCAGGCCTGCTGGTCTGGGGAGGCGAGAACTTCGAGCTCTCGTTTAAGGTCAGTCCGCTGCCTGCCTGCCGGCCAGTCTGGGTTGGATAAGGTCGTCAGCTGCGCGCCGCTTGCAACTTAGTCTTCTCGGTTCCCTGTCGGGGTGAGTCTTTGATCTTCGCCGAAAGGCAGGCGGACAAAATGTGACTAATCGCAGGTGGTTGTCGGCGAAAAAGTGTGCGAGCGTGTTAGTGACGAGCAGAACGTTTTATATGAAATTGGGGAATTTCCAGTTGATCGGCACGAAGTACTTCTTGAGATTAAACGTCAGAAGCGGCGACCATCTACAGCGCATCGCAATTGAGCGTGTCTGTGATTGAGCTGGTGATTGGCTGGTGACGCCGCGGCGGACAGTTCGGGAAACCACAGATGAGCGTCTGGGCCGGAATTTCGGGGCGTCCGCGGTCCCGACTGTCAACTGGACTCGATCGCGCCATTCTAACGCTCGGCGGGGCGACAGAACGTCACCCGGCCGGCCATGACGCGTCTCCAGCTGCCACCAGCATCGAACCGCGATTACTCTCGGACTCAGTCGGCGCACCGAGCCGCGGTGGCGACCCAGTTAGGAGTCTGTTCGGACGCGGGCGGTAGCGTCAGTTTGATCGATTGTCGTGTGTGCACGTTATGCCTGAGTTATTATGTTATGTTATACACGTTATTATATTATGACTGAGTTTGTGCGTTGTTCGCGGGGGTTTTGCGAACTGGCTGCTGTCGTGACTGATGGTCCGAATGTGACTGGGATCATTACAACGTTATAATTTGACCGTTTCCTGTTCGGCGTCGATGTGCCCTTAGCATGTTTGAAAGGGGCGGTCACATATTTTTTTTAGACGCCCTGCTCGTAGTTATGATATTCTTTTTGCCGCATCCAGCAGTAAAATGATTTTTTTGTGTCTTGTTTCATTTGTGATCTTTGTCCTCTGACCCAGCAGTGATGTCTGGCGTCGTGTCTGGAATCGCGCTGTGAGCTGTGCCCTCTGTCGCCAGATCTGGCAGTGCGGCGGTAGCATCCTCTGGGTCCCCTGCTCCCGCGTGGGCCACGTCTACCGCGCCCACATGCCCTACTCCTTCGGCGCGCTGGCGCAGGAGAAGAAGGGGCCGCTCATTCTGATCGTAAGTGGCTCGGCGCGCTGGTTGCTCGGTGTGGGCGGCCGGCCGCCAGCCGGCGCTCCGGCCGTTGGTTCGGCGCCGGCGGCCGCCGCGGTTCGCGAGTTATCGGATTCGCCGAACGCCGTCATCGGAGCGGCGCCGGCCGCCACCGGGTGATTTCAATACGGGAAACTCATCAGCGGCGGGCAGCTGGTGTTGACTGATTCCGAGGACGGCGTGAAGACCGTCGGGGGGCGGGCCGGCGGCGAATGCCCGCTGCGGGCGAAGCAGGACGGAACTCGCGGTCGCCTGCCAAGAAGTGGGTCTTATTTTGGACGCTGTCGGGGCCACCTGGCTCGGCTGCGCAGGCGGCCGGCGTTCTGCGGAAACAACAACTCCACTCGCGCGAGTTCGACTGAAAACGGCCCGGGTCATCTAATTGAAACGGAGTGGTTTCTTTGCGTCCCGGTATTGTCGGGAAAACTTGGAGGAACTTTTCTCGTCCAAACAGCGGGAATTGCAGAGCGTCCGCTGTCAAGCGTGCGAGGTCGAGTCAAGATGGAGGTGCGAAAAATTAGATGGAAATTTGACGCGCGAATGAAACACATTTACGCCAGCCGATGTGGATGTGTTTGACAGTTGTCTTTCGATTTGGAGTGTCAAGTGTGTTCGTGATGGTTCTAAAAGTTTTTGTCTCTGCCTCGGCGGACGAGTTGAAGCGCTACGTTTTTCTGTATTGTTGAGATGTGAGGCTTACGATAGCTGTCAAGATCAACATGTTGCTCTGTGCGTTCATCGTCATTTTTGCCGTGCCGCGAAACGACAGACGTGCTTGTTTCGCCACCGAGAAAGTTGTGCGCCACAGATGGCCGTCACTCCGCACAACATCGTCAGCCCATGACTGGTTGCGCCAGTTTTCCCGCGCTGGGTGGCTTTGTTCCCATGCGAGGGTTCTCCGAACGTCCTGGGTCGGAGCTAGTGCCGACAGAGACAGTCGCTTCTCGGAGCACCAGTCGTGGCAGCCTATCCGCGTCCGCGGCCCGGCGACGGCGCTAAACCGGCGGCCGTGGCGCGGAAATCTGGGGCCCGCGGGCGGAAATCTCGGCCGGCGAGGCGGCCGGTCCCGAGCGGCGCGGCGTTAATCTGAGCGCCGGCTGTTTGTGACACCTGTGCAGCGTCGCCGGCCTTCGTGCGGCGGCGGCGTCCGTAGGCCGCCGCCGCCGCCGCCGCCGTGGTCGGACGTCCCTGGTAGCGCCGCTGCGGGATGAGGACTGTCTGGAGATCCGGCGCGGCGCGCCACGGCAGCTCACAGAGCGGAGGCGGTGACCGATGCTCGGTCCGTGTGCCGAGTGTGTGCGTGCTGGTTCGAAAAGTTTTTTCCTGGGCCTCCGCCGTGCCAGAACTTTCAGTTTGTTTTTGGAACAGGAGAGTGAGCCGAACGTGGTCGGCTGTTGTTTCAGGGGTAAAGCGAGGTCCTCGGTGGCTCGAGTGTGGAGGCGGAGCTGTTTGTGCCCCTAGTTCTCAGGGCGTCGTTCCGCTGTCCGGACGCTGAGACGGGCGCTGAGACGCTAGGCCCTGGAAGGGCCCAGCGTCTCAATGCGTGGCTGTGATGGCAGTGAACCTGGTAGTCTGGCTCACTACTACTTTGCTTCCCGTCTGTCTTACGCACGTTGCTAACAACGTGTGGTCTCCTGAGGGAAAGGGGGCCGTCGTAGTAAAGATGTAAAGATGAACACATATCGCTCAGAATATAACCGTCTCCGGCCGATATTTTAGATATCGCGTGTCGCAGAGATTCTTGGCTGAACAACCGCATTGGGGTGTCATGGAGACTCCCCGTTTTGCAGTTACCTTGTAGTTTTTCCCCGAACGATAAATTTGATATCGTCATCAGACTTGTGCTCTGATTCCGTGTTGGATTTTTTTTGCTGACTCCTTCATGGCCAGTGGGGAAGCAGTGTGAGTGCTCAAACGAGGTCAACAGAAATGCACTGCTTCACAGTCAGAGGTTGGGTGTTTACGTGAAGTTTTGTAAAGACAGACAACTTTCTATTATAAGTTGACGTTTGTATGCCTCCGTTCCCAAAGCAACGGATAAAAAGTGCGAGAATATGACTGATATCAGTTAGCTAGGTTGGTAGATTTTGTTATTATGTGGTTCTCGCTTAATCGTATCTTTTTATGGAGTATATTCTCTCAAAAGGCGTTTTCCTTCCAGAAATTCAGACCTGAAAGCATTCTTCGGCTGCCATACCCCCTCAGAACTTGGACTGATAAATAGCTCAAGACTGCGAAACTTGTTGACAAGTGCACTCGCCCACAGTGGCGCACGTCTGTGATGGTGCGCCTTTGAACCTAGCATATGAAACAGTGCAGATGTTTTTAGGGCCTTTCCTTTGCTTGAAGGTAACGATTGTTATTAAGCTCATTAACACATTGCCGACGGTTACGACCAGTTTTGGGCAAAATAAGAAATGTGCGTCAAAGAAGCGCGTAATGCGTCCACCATCCCTCACGCATTTTGTGTGTCTTGGTTCCCCGTGCAGAACTACAAACGCGTGATCGAGACGTGGTTCGACGAGAAGCACAAGGAGTTCTTTTACGCGCGCGAGCCGCTGGCCCGCCTCCTGGACCACGGCGACATCAGCCAGCAGCTCGAGTTCAAGAGGCAGCACAGTTGCAAGAGCTTCCAGTGGTATATGGACAACGTGGCATACGACATGGTGAAGAAGTTCCCCGAACTTCCCCGCAACGTGCACTGGGGAGAGGTGAGAAACTGGGGCTCGTTTGAAGGTGGGGAATGGGCGTATTCGGAACCGGTGGGGGGGTCTGACGGTTCGTGATCTATGACAGCTTAAATGTCGACGGTGATGCGGTCGGTCGTCGATGTACTCCGTAAACGTCGTGTTTTTTTCCGTTTTTTGTTTCGCGCCTCGTTAGACCTTAAGTTGGTGCCTTTTTGTCAGCCTCGTAGCTTCTTCTGCCGGGAAGGGGTTCGCTCTAGCATCGCCACCGACATTCGCGAATCCGCTCGTTCAGAATATTCGCGCCATTGTGGCCGGACGATGCGCTGTCGTGATGCGTCGGCCGAGGCCGCCACCCGACCGAGCCTGTGCGTCTCGCGGCGGTTCGACCGCGACCACCCCCCCCCCCCCTGCCGCCGCCGCCGCCGGCAGCTGGCGAACTCTGGCTCGGGCCGGTGTCTGGACACGGTGGACCGGCCGTGACTGACCCTCCCCCCCGGCCGTCGCCGACAGCTGGCGAACTCTGGCTCGGGCCGGTGTCTGGACACGCTGGGTCGGCCGGTGTCGGGCGCGCTGGGCATGGCGCCCTGCCACGGCCAGGGCGGCTCCCAGCTGATGCGGCTGAACGCTGCCGGCCAGCTGGGCGTCGGCGAACGCTGCGTGGAGGCGGCGCGCGGCGACGGCGGCGTCCAGCTGGCCGTCTGCCGGCCCGGCACCGTGGACGGGCCCTGGCGCTATAATCAGGTGAGGGCCAGAGGGAGAGGGGTGGCTGTTTGAGTTGTGGCGCGCAGCTATGGCGCGGCTATCCAGCGTTCATAGAGGTAGAACCTTTGAGAGATGAGACAGAGGGGCGGAGACCGAGGGAGAAGGTAGGAGATGAGGCGGTCAGCAAATTTGATGGTCCTTTTCCTGTGTCAAACTTTGACATCTGAGGTAATCTTGCTATCCAGCCTATCACGGAGTGTCGTCCACTGGATGGAAAGACAAACTGTTGGGTTTTGTTTGTTTTGGATCATCGATTTGTATCGGTGATGCTTCCGTCTCAATGCAGACGCCGTGCCTTCTTTCCGGATAGCTTCATTGCACTCTGCCGCTGGGCTGTACCCGGCCGCCCCTGTCGCCGCCCCCTGCCCCCCCCCCTCCGCCACCGTTCCAGGCCCCTGTGACGGCTTCCCTGCCACGGCTCCCCTGTGACGGCTCCCCTGCCACCACTCCCCTGTCACGACTCCCCTGTCACGGTTCCCCTGCCACGGCTCCCCTGTCACCGCTTTCCTGTGGCGGCTCCCCTGTCACGACTCCCCTGTCACGACTTCCCTGTGACGGCTCCCCTGTGACGGCCCCCCTGTCACGGCTCCCTTGTCACGACTGCCCTGTGACGACTGCCCTGCCGGCAGGAGTCTCAGACGCTGCGCCACCGGCGGCTGGGCCGCTGTCTGGCGCAGGACCCGGTCTCGCAACAACTGCGTCTGCTCGACTGCGGCGGCGGCGACGCCCACGGCCGCTGGCAGTGGCGGGAGGTGACGCCCCGCTGGGCCCAGCGCTGACCGTCCCGCCCGTCCGCCCGGCGGAGGTTTCCGCCGGTCCGGTCCGGCCGCTCCGGCCCAGTCTCCGGGGCGTCGTGGACGCTGACGAGAAGCGGCCTCCGGAGCGGTGTCCGCCGGCTCCGGCCGCCCGGTCACGTGCCGGCCACTGCTGGTGGGACGGCGCGGGAATCGTTCAAAGGTGTGGCGGGGTTGTCAGGCACGTGCTCGGCGTCTGGCTGCTGCCGCGGCTGTCCTGTTTTGTTTTAATGTCCGCGCGCCCTGACACAGAACGGTAGATTACCCAGCGCGCTCTGCTGGTGTGGTTCTGCGGGTGTTGCGAATTCTGTTGGCGCTGCAGTGAGTTCCTGATTGCAGTTTTTGCAGTTGTATTCCTAATTCCAGTTACGCCTGCCTCTGGCGGTCGTAAACACTTCGTGCGTCTTCCCGGAGAAACGCATTGAAGAGTGCACTTCAAAGTCGGGCCAGCACGGAATCAGTGACACCGGTCACGCGCCTGACGCCTTGTGGCGCTTCCGTGTGGCCACCGCGAGTGATTACCAAGTGCCTTGGAGTCGGCGGCAGGAAGCATTTAAACGCCTGTTCGTGCTTTTGCACAGCATTCGGCTAATGCTTGCCCAAGCCGCGCGTACAGCTCGGGGTTAGAGCTTAGCGTTCGTGTAGCCCAGCCGCTGCTGGTCATTTCCGTTTTGGTACCGGTCAAGGTCGTGCGAAACAATTGCACTCGGGATTGCGTCTGGCCTGAGCTGTGTACGGCCGAGCCACTGTGTGTGGGCCTCTGTGTCGCGGCGGCGGGGGTCTCTGTGTGGCAGCTGTAGAAGCTGTCTGGTTGCAGCTGCTGGGGGTTTTGTTTGGGGACTAGGAAGGGTCGCGCCGGCGGTTGTGGGAGTGTCGTGCGGCAGCTGTGAGCAGTTTGAGGCAGCCGACTGATGTTATATCCGTGCCATTTCACTGCTTCACACCAGCAGTTGTTACTGGTGTGATAAAACAGCTGCCTTTTCTTGCCAGGGTAGGTCTGTTTTCAGGGCTGTTTGCTTTCATTATATCGCAATGTTTATCAGTTTGCTGTGATTGCTGTGATTTTGTTTTGCCTCTGGTAGTTTGGACACAGCAATGTGATGTCTTGCCTGCGTTGGGGTACGGTACTCAGTTCTTTCCGTTTTGTTCACACCTTGTCTGTATGGGGATGGTAGATGGAACACCTAACATTCCGGTTTGTGCCGTACTCGGTGTTGTTTTTGTGCGAGGTTTTTTTTATTTCTGTTGGGTAACAGGTCTGTACGTGACAGATGAAGGCACCCGGCTTGCACCCGGTTGTTCTGCAGCCTTCTTTCAGGTTCTCTGTGCCGAGGGCGGGGTTATTTTGGTGGGGTTTGTTTCGTCACGTCACTCGCCAGCGTGTTGCTTACAGTCCACGGGTAATTATCGAGATTACACAGTATTATCATTTCTCTGCCTGGTGCTACACCAGCCTACACCACCTGATGTCAGCGGCCAAAGAGGAACAAACCTTTGCCTTTGTGCCTTGTGGGATCCGCCGCGAGCCGCACGGCGATCGCAAACTGTTTAATCTTTTTGTTTTTGGTTGGGCTATGAAACCGCATTCCCGACGAAAAGTACATTCGGCAAATGCGATTGAGATTTTCAGGTATTTCCCTGTGAACGGTGTAATTGAATCCAAGAGCTTAACGCGTTACGCTTAAGGACCACGTACAAACTGGCAAGCCAGTAGATATATGCGTCATGGCACGCACTGTTATGGTCACAGTGGTCACTAAGAACTATCGCCAGCTGTGCAATGCACTCGTGGGGCTGACAATAGTTGTGTTCATTTTCTTCCAGGGCCTAAATACATATTATGTTTATGTTTTTTTTGTCCGTTTCTTGTTTTGCGTTTGCGTTTGGTTTAGGTGTTCGGGCTTACGGAGTTGACTGTTGTTTTCTGCTTTGTTTCAGTTTATGATGAGATTGGCAGGAATACATCATTATGTTGGGACATCAAGATGCTTTTGCCGTTGAACACCATGGAAATGCGTCTGATCGAATTTTTCTAGGAGTCTTGTACCATGTTGCGGCTTTTTAAAATGAATTCAAACAGTTTGGTACAGGAATATTGCTCTGAAGTCTCTCCGATGGAAGCTTGCGAAACGCCACCTGACGCCATCTCACCGGCCATTCAAACGCACCCAGTTTTGAGTCGGCGCACTAACAAAAACGCCGAGATCTTGCCGTGCCCTGCAGCTTCCTGACACCAGTTCACGGGGTCGACAACCCTCTGGCTCCAGTCGGAGAACTCCGGCCACTGCTTTGGCGGGGTGCTGACACTCCGGCCCGCGTGCTGCTGATCTGTCGCCGGCCGCCGGCTCAGAAGCCACCGCGTGGCAAAACGGTGCCGGCTCGGCCCACCGTCCCGCTGCGGTGACTGACGCCCGCTTATCTGACGCCGGTTTGTCGGCGGCGCCTGTCGCGTCTGTTCGTTCCCGTCGTCCAAAAACCGAGCGACTTGCAGCTGTGCGTACGCAGATTACTGAAGTGCGTCTACCGGGTAATCTGAGCGGCTGTTGCACGGCCGGAACGAAATGATGACGCCTAAGAACCGTGCTACGCAGAACTGTTCGTAAACGCGGAGCAGTAATAACTTCCCGATGACAAGAACATTCGGCGTACCTGGCTTAGGTTTTCAGCTTTATTCCTGTACATGGTGTAGTTAAAACCAAGAGCTTAACGCGTTACGGGCGTTATCGGGCGGCTTGCCGCTGTTTGCGCGCGCAGACGAGGAACGGGGTCGGAAGAGACAGCAGCTGCCTGGAGTCGTCGCAGGCGGCGCTGTGATACCCCGCCCCAGTCGACCGTCTGTAGTGATACCCCACCCCAGTCGGCCGTCTGTAGTGATACCCTGCCCCAACGTCCGTCTGTAGTGGTACCCTGCCCGGCCGGCGGTCCACTGATACCCCGCCACAGTCGGCGATCTGTAATGGTACCTCGTCACAGTCAGCCGTCTGTAGTGATATCTCACCACAGTCGGCCGTCTGTAGTGATACACCGTCTCGTCCGTTCGTCAGTGTTCATGCCCTGCCCCGGCCGACCTCCCATTACCACGTGTCTGCTGCCGGGGCGGTGGCGGAGCTGTGCCAGCCGTTTCGGGCCGCCTGGTCCTGATGCGCTCGTTACCAGCGGCGGCACTGGCGGCACGTTCGGCGCCGCGGCCGTGCCGGCATGGCTGTCGCAGTAACGAGCTTCTCTGGCCGGCTAGCGGCGGACGGGGCGCCGTACCCCGCCCGCCCCTCCGCTGGCCGCTCCGCGGTCCGGCGATCGCGCCGTCGCCGCCGCCGCGGCGCTGCGGCGGAGCTGAACATCAAATCGAAGCCCGAGAGCCAGACGGAGTGACTCCGCGCGTTCTCAGCGTGGGCGGACGACCTACGGGGGCGTCCGGCGGGCCGAGCGGCCGCTGGCGCCCGTTGCTGACGCGGCGCTGGCGGCGGTCGCTGCTCAGCCGGCGGCCGCTGCCAGCGGCGGCCTCCCCCGTGACCGACGAGCGGCCGTGCATCGCCGCACCGGCCGAGCACGGCCCGTCGCCGCCGTCACGCCGTCTCGCAGCGCCATCGAATTAATGCCGCGCGAAACCGGCCGCCCCGCTTCAGCTGCGTCATCGCCGCCGGCGAAGTCGAGGGGCTGCGGCCGGTGCCGCCGCGGGCACAAGCGGGCGGCGCTGGCGGCCTGCCGGCACGCGGCGACGGCCGTCGGTCATGCGACGCCGCCGCCACCGCCACCGCGCAACGTCTCGGCGGTGATTGCCGAGACGTCGCGCGTCACGTTTCGGGCCGGTCGATGTCGCGCGGCACGCGGCCGAGCGGACCGGCTGCCCGCCGCCCGCGCGATCGAAGGCGGCGCCGGCCGGCCGGAGCCGGTGCGGCGCCGGCCAGTGCAAGTGAACCGTGAACGGCGTGCACGGCGCCGACGCTCGCTCTCGCTGAATGGTAAATCGGCCGACGGCACTGCAGCGTCCCTCACGACCCGACGCTGCTGCGCTGTTGGCCGGGCCGGGCCGTGCGATTAAGGCATGTGATGGACGACGGTTCCTGCCAAAACCAGCTCAGGTTACGAGGCGTGAGGGCCGGTTGTGTGGTTTCTTAGTCTTGCGCCTCGAAGGAAGCCGGCCATGTAATCGCCATGTCGAATCGTACAGACAAGGCATGTAAGCATCTGCGGGAATGCAGATATTCCGCTAATAACTCGGAAATATCACATCCAGATTTAGGTGGTTAAAACCGAGACTTTAGCCCATGCGGATATCGGTTTTCAGGGTTGACGCGTGACCGCACGCGGTGATGGACCGGCCCTCTTCGTCCCTGTCATGAGCTCTGCACATTTCCACTCCGCGCCGCCGTGCTTGGCTCTCGGAATGAGGTCCACGTGCGAGTCAGCCGCCTCGACCGGAGCCTCCGTAACGGATGCTGCTTGGCCCGAAGCCTGTCACCCGGCTAAGCGAGTGATTCCGGGGCGGACGCGCCCCATAATTGACTCGATATTGTGACATCCATACTGCATATCGAACACCGGATCCGAGTCTGCACACCAATCACACGGCCGGGGCGGACGGGGCGGTAGCTCATCCCACCCACGGCGAGCTGGCGCGGCCTCGGACCCGGTCGGGAGGCCGGCGGCGCCCGGAGAGTGCCGCAGCTCATTACCGGTCCCGGAACGGCGTCATAACCAGCTGCGTCACAGGAAGCTGCAGGCCGGGACGCCTCCTCATGAGGGCTGAGTCACAGGCTGCTGCGCCACCAGCGGCTGCAGACCGGGGTTGCTTCATCTTCTCATCTCGTTGCCTTTTATTTGCTGATGACAAGCCAACTGATACGAATAAAGATGCTGCTCAGCTGCAAACCAACTTGCGCGCTCTTGTTGTGGGGCCCCATTCTTGGGGTTTGAAGATAAATGCGGGTAAGTGCAAAACGTTCAGTATAACACTCTGGGAAACCCCTGGGATAACTGGCTATTTTATTGATACAGCGAAACCGGAACAGGCGTGGTTTGGGTGTTTTTATTGCGTGCAACGTACTTCAAAGACCTTGAGAACGCATTTGTTTTGGAGGCGAATAGGCCTCTAGGTATTTTGATGAGATCGATGCAAATGGGTTCACCTGGCGGGAATTTTAACTGTCACTCGTTAATTACTGCCCACAAGCCAAATGTTAGATCTCATATGGAATATTGTGTGATCTGGACCGGTGCCGTCAAGACACATCTGACTAGGCTCGAATGCATGCAGCACATACATACGTCAGATGTGGCTGTGGCTCCACACGGCTTCCCAGGCACCTTCCTTGCAAAATTCTGCCCTTCTTACCCACTTTATAATCACATTCCTGGATTTGCGACGTTTACAATACGAAATCATGCTTCTCAGGTTGTCGTTCTCGACAACCGCATCAACTCGCCCTTTCCCTTACGCACATTTCACTTTTACGTGCCTGCTTTCAGGCCACCCACAAGCCAGCTGTGTTTTACAAACCATTCGTCCACGTCAACACCATATTGCAAGTTTTTTTTCTAATTCGTGTTCTGCGACATGTCAACGCGTTTTTAAACGCTGTGCCTGAAACAGATATGTTTCGTAACTTGCGCTGTGTTTTTGGATGACATGTATCGTATACTAAAAACAGGCCTGTTGCCATGGCCACGTATCAGTCTTGGCTGAACTGAGACTTAATGACACATAGGTATCTGTGACCATACCCACTTCTTAATGCTTCTGACTTTGCTTATAAATGGACTTAACCCTTGGTAATACGGCTAATAAGTAAATATAATAATAAATACATAAGGGACTTCTAGTCCCGGTGCTATTTTACAGAAACCTGGGAAACAGAGAGCTCCGGTACGGAGCCTCCGTACCTCCCTGCTATTCGCGTCTCTCATATATGTCTGGTCGGTGTCACTGCTTAGCCAGGCCTCGGTCACGGAGGCCTGGGTAACTGAGAGATGAGGGCCAGGCGCCGATGGAGGTGGTGGTAAGCACGTACGAGGACCACGAGGCCACACTCATCATGACTGGGAATGGGAAATATTGCCTTCACTTGGGTGAGACTGGTGTGGTACGTGGTACGGACCGCTGTAGCCCTTTTCAAATCATGATCTATTTGGGAACCGAATGTCGTGTTTTTGTTGCTTCGAACAACTGGCAAATCATCATTTACTCTGATACCATTGTCATTGCTCAGTCCAGTTACCAATACACTGCTACCAGAGTACCAGAGACTGTGGTGGCTGGCCTTTCCGGAAGGCCAGTTTCTCTATTAGGTGCAATTTTAGGCAAATTTCCCTACGGCAACCTTACGCTGAGAACCCACCCAGAACGCCAAATGAGCGGCTCAATTCGTACCGCCGTCCTTTCCGCAGTTCGCGAGAAACGCTCTCAAATACGGAGACGCAGCCACGCTCTGCCGCCAAAAAAGTCGCCGCTTGATTTGAAACTGGCGCGGAAGCGCCGTCGGAACGGGAGCGCTGTTTCAAATGCAAATTGCCCGTTATCAGGATAATTATTTGGAGTGGTGCGCTGATGTGTGTCGACTCGCTGATGCGACCGGGCCCCGGCTCGCAGCTGCTGAGCACGTTCCTCCGCCCACACATCTCTTCAACGGCGCCTTTGCTCGGCTCGTAACGCGCGTGCGTCCGCAGAGTCGTGGGCGAGGATGGCGGCCGCATGGAGCCCGGCGGAGACGGAGGCGGCGGGAATTAGTAATCCGGCATCGCCATAAAACTGCGACCGACGCGGCCGCCGCACTGCGGCCGAAATCGCATTATGGTCGGACAAAAGACGCGAGGGTTTCGGCAGATAGCGCCGGCCGCGCCGAAATGGCGAGCCGACGCCGCCCGCCGGAATCTCGAGGAGGCCGTCGTCGTCGACGGGGCGCAAATCCGGCCGCCGGCGGTGCGTCGTCAGCGGCGGGCGGCGGGCGCGGACCGGGCAGGGCGCCGACAAGGTCCCGCGGAAATAAAGCCGGTGGACCATGGCCGCGCTGCGTATTGGCTGTCTGAATCGGCGCCGCGAATACGCGACGTGCCTGTCTGCACGCGCCCTGCCTGGTGAACGAAATGCTGCCAGAGAGCACCGCTATCTGGAAATGCGAAATTAATTGTTTTGTCGTTTTAAACAAAAATCATAGCATTTGACCGCTGAAGAGAGGCGGTCATATATCACAGGCTCCAGAGCTATTGTTCTCCCTGTTATGTATCTATCGTTCTGCATTCCGTCTTTAACGACCGGCAACATGGAAAACTGATAACGGCGCGATTCCATCGGTGCATTTCAGCTTCGGTTTCTCGCCGCTCCCATATTTTTTAACCACAGAGATCCACTATTATCGGTGCGACCGGCGGTCACTTTGAGGTAACGAGGCCGGCACTCGGGGCCATTAGCGAGCCGAGCGGCGGCCGCCGCCGCAGTAATGAGCTGTTATTGTCGCGGCCAGCCTGGGCACTAATTTCCGTGTCAACCGTTATTTCCCCGGCTTATCAAGCGTAGCATGTTCCCACTAGGCATTAACCTGTGCCCGGAGGGCATGCAGGCGAATGCCACCGTACTATATTACTCCCAAGGAATACGATACAAATAATGATACAACCCCCATGAACAGGCGAAGCTGGTTAAGGTGTGTGTATGAAAAAGAAGTTGGGTAGGCAGAGGCGCATTGGAAGTTGTGGAGCAGGGTACGGAAACAAGTGCTTTTCACTCGATTGCCAATGCATTAAACTGTTTCCGTCCCTTTCCCGCCGATTATTTCCGAAAGTTGTGCACAACATTCCCGGCAGACTTCGGATATCGATAATGTGATGGTTGCGAAGTATCCAAAGGGGATAAGACTATTGCGTAGTTCATTTTGCCGTCATTACAAATAAAGCAATCTTATAGTGGCAGACGGCTCACCGATGTGCTGGCAGACGGCGCACGGTCGTCATTTGTTTCTTAGTGGCGCGAAAACCCAAAAATACACAGGGGAGATCTGGGCAAAACCGGACGGAAGCTGATATCGGACACAGCAGTTTCTTAGAAACAGGACATGTGGTGGGAGAGAGAAAAGCATCTTTTCAAGAAAAATAACGTCGAACCTCCCGTTTTGCCCTGAACTGTGAAGTATCGCGAAGAATTAGTCCGTTAAAAATCGCTTTTCCTGTCGTCCAATTTTGATATTTCAGAGCCCACAGCTACAGATTACTTGCGTGACAGTGCATGCTGTCGCATAAGCGCAATGCATGTGTTTAGTAAGAAGGGCGTCTTAATTCGGGATTTCGCACCACCGAGTGAGATTGCCGCGCGCCTATTTTGTGTAATCAGCTGATCAGTTAAAGCCACGGGTGCGATACGTGCCAGGTGCAGAACGCACAGCATGCGCTATATGCGCCACTCAGATTTTCAGTCGGGGCTAACAACGAGTTCCGAAAAATCTGGAACCCTGTTCGGAGGAGGGGGGGGGGGGGAGGCTGCACACTGGTGACTTTTGGGGAATAACTTTACATAGCAGCATGAGCAGACATGACAGTAACTTGCATGTAAGCTGTACTGTGCTCCAGATGTGACGTAGCCTCTAGTCTCCACAGCCGGTGATGCCCCTGGTATGTCACCGGTACGGGAGGCTAGAGGATGCGGTACCTCAGGAGCATCGCTCAGCTCACACGCAGGTGTCAAGTATCAACAGTGCCTGTCCCTGACACCCCTTATGCCCACACTTAAAAACAAAAAACACAGTGGCAAAAACCCGTTTCGAACAGCGCCCACATTTTTCCTGATATGGCATGGAACCCCTGCCAGTCCTCGGAGCATTCAACAGTGAAGTTAAAGAAAATATCATGGGAGATGTGCCCCAATTTAAAACTTATCCGATATTGCCCGATCTTCGTCTAAAACGCTAAACTTAATTATTGCGAACTGAGTAAGCACTCAAAATACTGCGTTATATGTGTATATCAAGATTGCTGTAAAACGGAGGTGTGGGTCTCAACCAGCATTGCTGAGGGTACAAATGAGATTGAATACGCGCACTGAAAAGGGGAGGGCACTTTTGTCCCCTCATCTGTTTTCTTGAAAGTCTCGAGGAC
The DNA here is from genome assembly GCA_030062745.1 of Capitulum mitella. Classification (NCBI taxonomy): domain Eukaryota; kingdom Metazoa; phylum Arthropoda; class Thecostraca; order Pollicipedomorpha; family Pollicipedidae; genus Capitulum; species Capitulum mitella. The sequence goes on from CP099845.1 coordinate 17,545,001, forward strand.
GGATCGAAGCTAGTCGCTTTGGCTCTGTCACCTTTATGGCGATTCAATAACTCGTGGATTGACGCAGAAATCGAAAATTGTCCGGAAATTTTGAAAGTTTGAAGCATATTAAGTCAAATAAACATAATGAAAATAATGGTGGTCGCAGACAAATGGGAACTTTGCGGGAGGACTGGCGTTCTACATAAGATTACCATTTGAACATTACCAGCGGACATCATTCGGGGATGACTGATGGATGTATCAAGACCAAAGCCAGGATCAGTAAAGGACAACGTTGTCAAAGGTCGAGGTCAACCAGCTTGTGGCCTGATCCATATTTACTTTGCATCATGTCTATTTGTATGGAATATGTATTTAAAAAAATCTAATAAAAGGACATTTGCGCACATTGGTACGCTTATATATAATTTCAACGTTTTGCAAGAATCAGATCAAGGAATAAGGTTCACTGTAACGAAATAACTTCATTGCAAACAGCTGACATAGAACTTAATCTGGGCCAAAAATGCCATGCAAGGTTAATGACTTCGCTTCTCTTTCACTGACCTTGAAGAGGTCAATGAACGCCGAAAGTGACCAGACGTACCGAGTTTGGTTACCTTCACTAAAAATGCGTTAAATAATACGTTTAGCGCCTTTATTTACACCCAAACTACACCAGTATGTTGTGTTGCTCGAGCTTTGATCTACAAAAAAATGAAAATGACGACATAACTCAATAACCTGCCATGACCTCGGCCCGGAATCTTCATTCAAGACGCCAAACAAATGGAAATTGTGGTACTCCATGTTAACCCGTCCCCGACTGGGGGGGGGGCAGTTGACTGCCCCCCCCTGAGGTTTTTCTGGCATTGCGAGAGAACCAACAAACACAGAGTCACGAAACTTTGTGTACCTTTTGCTCTATCAATTTTACGTCTCGTGTCAAAGTTTTGACCTCAGGTCAAGTCAGGTGCTTGACCTAGGTCAGGTCAAACAGACCTATGTCAAAAAAAGTTTAGCGCCCTCTAACTTTTTCACAAAACAAGATATCCCAATAATACTTTCAGGGCTTAATGATCGTGATAGATGCAACAAATCTGCTATCTCAGATTTTTCGAAATTTTCCGGGTCATTGACCTAAGGTCAAGCCCATTTTTAAGACATATCGCCGTTTTTTCGGAAATTGACGGAATATTCCATAATATTTTTAGTGTGGAGTGAAGCATACATCTAGTTACCGTCATTGGACAAAGTATCAGTGACTTCCAGCCATTGACCTGAGGTCAGGTCACGAATAACTGTAGTCGGCCAAAATGTACCATGGTCAAAATCGACGATGAATTACTCAGAATGGGTAGAAAATGGCAGAACTAGCTTGGACAGACGTAATTAATACCAGGAACCTCAAACAGTTTGAAAAAGTAGCATATTTTGCAAATAAACAGGCTCTCGCGAATAAAGCTCCGCCAACTTTGTAGATTGGCAACTAATCAATGTTTCCAAAATTTAGGCATGAGAAGCCATCACAAGAACTACAAAGATCAATCAAATTGACATAGATCTTCTTTTTTCTCGAAAATAAAGGAACGCCAAAATTAGTTCCCGTCAATTTGGTACTGCATACGGCCGCGGCGCACACTGACGGCTGACGGGAGAATTACCGTGTCTTTAACTCAACGTTTCGGCGTATATATTGAACAAATCTGGGGAAATTAGACGTGTATCGGCATCCGCGGACATTTACTTGTGCGCTGGTGCCTTTACCTAAGCGTTATTGGTCACAGCTCTTGAGATTCAGCCCATTTCTAGGTCTCATGCAGTCGGTTATGAGAAAACATATATAGGGCGTAAATTGGCTTACATATTATCTAAAACTAAAAATAAGACCAGTTTCGAGCTCTACTCGTCACAGGCTTTCCAACGGTATGCTTATTTTTATCGTGCGACCAACCGTTCGTGAGCTAGAGGGGGGGGGCAGTCAACTGCCCCCCCACAGTCGCCGATGTTCGGGACGGACCGACGGTCGTGCGCGGGTTAAACACGCGCTCTTTTCTCGTTTTGTCCGAAAAGCCGTACGGAAACGCCTGCATTGGCCGAGAAAGTGTCCAAGTTGGCCTTTTCGACCTCATGTGACCCTAACCTAACCAGTTAGTGTTAGGGGTGTGAAATTGCGCACAATATTGCTCTTTGGGACCCTACTCTGCCCTTAAAATTCTATGTCTATGGCTTTAAGTGCCTGCCCAAGTCCTGAAAAAATGACAGAACAACCATGGCGTTTAATGGAAAAAGCGCGTTTTAAACCAGATTCCGTTTATGCTGAGAAAACATAAAGCAAACAAAGCAAGACACAGACTCAGCAAACAAAAGACAAACGGAAAAACGAAACATCAGAGACCTGACCCAGAGCCAATATTCATCCCGAAACCATTTCAAGTGATCAAAGCTTCAACCCGACAGTGCTTTGCTTATGTGAAAGACTCAGTGATAATTGTGCAACATGTTGGATTGTATACTCACACTGTATTTGCAGTGCGTACATGCACTCATGTCATGTCCAGTGAATCAATTGAACTGGTTGTTTAGAGAACTCAATGTGAACTACAAACCCTTAAAAACTCTATTGGGATTCTTTTATGGCCGCGACATAACAGTTTCAGGGAAAACCGGACGAGAAAGTTTTCCACCATTTCCTCTCACGACACGCGACTTTTTTTGTAAATTCGATCCGAATAGTTCCTGGGGCGATGTTAGGAATTGGAGCCCGTGAAAAACACAGCTTGTTGCGCAGGCTTCGGCACATGCACCCGATCGAGCACTTCCAGGCAACGACTGATTCTGCGTCAAAAGTTTAACATGCCGTTATTTTGAATATTACTGGTTCTTAAGTATTCTAGATGTGAAATGAAAGGCATTCCCACTTTTTCAGAGACCTGCATCTTTTTGTATCGTATAGCTGCTTTTTCAGTCGCCAACAGAGCGCGACATGGGGAAGTGAACAGGGGTAGCGCACAAAACTGACATTTTCGTGGAAAAGAGTATGGGACCCGAGATGTTGCCATCCAACGTAGCTTTCCCTAAAATGTCATTTTACAGCGGATTTCGGTGACTTGCTTTCGTCTGACAACAGTTTGGCGAAATATCGTCGTTACATATTGCATTCTGTATGTTGTGTCATTTACCGCACGGGTAGATCTTCCGTCAAAAACATAGCTGTTCACGGGACACATGGCACGGCAGTACACCAACAACATTCTTCATTTTATGAAATGGTCATCAGGCTCTTTTTAAATTCAAATTTTTAAAGCCCATTGCGGCCTACATAGATGATACCTAAATCCACTTTGGTACGGATCAGATGTAAATATCGATGCGTGATTGGAGCAAAATGACTCCCCTGTTAGTAAATGCAAAACCATTTGCTTAATTTAAGATGGATTTCAGTGGGTTTTTATTCAAATCATTTTCAACAATATGTGTCTTTATGTGTTTTTGCATCCCTACATATTCCTACTTTTTATCGTGCACGAATATTTCGCCGTGATGAAATCACGTGTTGGAACATTTATTTGCCAGATGACCACCAGCATCGCGGCAATACTTCTGCCACTGACTAAATACCGATTATGGCGGTTAACTTCTATGGCAGAGGTAGTTTATATTCAAACATCAACTCGCGACACTGACTAATAATCCTTGCCTTATCATCCCATTGCAAATAAACACCGTCTGATTTACAGAATGTAAGCAATTACTCCCACAAAAAATATCCGCTCTTAGCGGACTGACTCTGTCCCGACAACGTACCTTACACTCAGTTATCCTACGACGTTATCAAACGACAGCCTTCGACAGAATGGATAGAAACACTGTAGGGCGTCCTCGCTCTGTACGTTCACTATACTATAAACACAACCATGCTTGCCCCTCTTGTACCCAGTCGGGTACGACGCTCGTTTCGCACCCTCCAAATAAGATTTTGTACCCAGCGGTCTTCTGATATCTATTTAATGCATGAGTCGCATACAGATCTCGATAAATGTTGGTTTTTTCAGCCAAGGACAAATGCCGAATCATGCGTATGTTTATATTTAATTTTTGCATACGAATGCATGGGCCCTTTGCACTCTGCAGCGGTAGCTTTCGATACGTGACAAATGTTGGGACAGGGAACATTATGGCAGGGGCGTAGGAGCATCCATGAAGAGTGTGTGTGGGGGAGGACAAAAACTTTTTTATAACGCTAATGTTAAATTTCTCTAAAAAGGGAGAGGGGCAGGGGGCATGGCAATAGACTTGCCCGCATCCTGTACTCAGTGCGTTTGAGAATTGAAGGTGACTCTTGCTGAGGTGATCGAACGCATCAGTTCGGCAAACAACTTGGTTCCGGGCCCCGAACTTGGAAAATTTACTGCTCGCCGTACTACTAATGGCGTATCCAGGGGAGGGGAGGGACATCGGAACCACGGCCCCTGCCCGTTTTGTTGGAAAAGGCGCCAACACGTTTTATATCCCCATTTCTTGCGGACAAAAAAGTGTTCTATGTTTGTTTTCTAAGCCTACCTTTATTCATGTTAGTGTTAAAATGGCGAAAGAAAGTGGCGATGATCCAGGGAGAAATCGGCATTTCGGGATAAGTTTGGTTTCACGGATAGCGATTTGCCCCCACTCCCCGTAATAGGTATATGGCCTGAATCCGCCCTGGGGTACTACTCATGCGTTACTGCTGATGGGTTTACTAGTGCGCCACAAATCGACCCTGGCCACCTGTGCCGAGACCGGTCGTGAAGGTAATTACCATGGTAATTACCCTGCCGGTCACCGTTATGGCCGAATTCACGACGGTCGTTACCTCGACGATGAGCATTCCCTCACAGCCGAGAATGGAATCTTGTCTGGAAACCGCGCGCACGCAGAAGAAGCTTTATGGGCGTCCTGGAATCTGATTCCCATTCCAAACCAGGGAGGGAATTTATACATACATATATAATATTTCGAATCTGGTCTTTGGAGCACTAAGCTCGAATGTGACCAATTATACCCTCACAAGTCATCAGATTACCCTTAAATTAAAAAAAAAACATTCAGGGATGTTCTAAGACTCAAGATGAATTTTACTATAAGATTCTTTGTACTTGCATGGTTAATTTTCATTACTGTAATGCACGGACGTAGGAACGTTCCTACCTCGGGAACTAAGGTCGCTGTGACCTTCAGCAGGCGACCTCCTCCCAGCCAGAGGAGAACCGGTGAACCAAGTTTGCGTGTCGTCGCTCGTTTGACCTGTGGACCGATAAAAGTGTGGTGGGGCTTATCATACTCCTGTCACTGCAAATTTCAAGCATGACAACATTTTTGTAAACTTTCAGGTTAAACTGAAGAGGTCGCCCATTGACCCAGACCCAAAAACCTATGCATATTCCGATAACTAAGACAGTGACCAGCACGCTGGTGGTTACTGAATCGATTTATGTTCATGAGTTTGGAGTCTATATTGCTAAGAAAACTTTGACATATTTTGCTCTGGCCGTTTTGATGTCATTATCGATGACCTGGGAGCTCATCTGTTCACCTAAAACCCCTAAAAATCGGATATCGTTAAGTAGGTTACGTGACCAGCAAAACACTGCCTTTAACCGCGCTGTTCTGTCTCTCTGTTCAAAAAATAGTAGGGGGGGGGGTCGTTTTAGCACCCCCGCTAGGCGAGGGTGTAAAAGTGGCCCCGCTGGGCGAGGGTTAAGACGTTGGTTGTTCTCAGTTATACGAGAATGACTTTGGAAGTCTGACAAGAACTATGTGATGGCGTTTCCTTAGCGTTATCAAGCAGGTGTTCAAATGAGTAGACACTACCATGATTTTTACGAAAGACCTGTCGAACGCCTTTGTTTCTATTGATCTACGTTCTATATACAGAAAAATCCGATACGTCGTCCGACTTACATCCTCAAACCTTGCACATACCACGTAACATGCCAAGAGCCAATCATTTGATAAGCACAGCTGATAATGCACGAAAGGCAAGCAAAAACAACGTTTGCTGTCCATTCACGTGACCAGTAAACCGCAATTCGTGCGCCCTTCGACCACGAGCATGCCGATGGTTGGTGACAACGCTAGTGACAGGTTCTTTGAAAGCGGTCATGCCCAGGCGAGGGCTACGGTCGGAGGGGAGTCTCGGTAGATACGGACCAGTATTGCTAGTGTCGACATGCGACTGAATCAATCGAATGAGTCACCCCTTTCACGCGAGGACACCGAGATAACCATAAACCCCCCTTGTTCCATATGCATATCCAGCCGGGTATACATATATATTTAGCACCGGTGCTTCCATCACGAAGAAACCCGTGAGACACGGAAGAGGTCGACATTTCAGTTCTGTCAGTCTCGTCTGGCGAAGCCTCGGCTCCATCGAGCCGATCGCTCCCAGAGATCTGTCGATTGGTCTGAGCAGGCACGCTCCAGGCTTAAGCACTCATCCCGGACTCCTACGCTCCTCAGTACACCGCGTGATCATCCCGCGGTCCACGCACGAGTCGCCGCGACCGCCCGTTCTCGCCAGAGGCCGAGCACTGCACACTGCAGTCGCGCGCCAATCACGCCCGTGCGTTGCAGGGCGGCCAGGAAGCGCCAGTTCCGCCCGGCCTCTCCGGGGCGCCGCGCGCCCGCCACCGGCCCGGATGACTTCCGAGCCGCCGCGGACGCCGCCGGCGCCCGTCCAGCGGCCGTTTGAAGGCGGGACCGGTTTGCCGGCGCTGGCTGGCGGCCCGGCCGCGCGACCTCGACCCTGACGTACCGTACTCCGGCGGCCGCCGGCGCCGGCTGCGGGGTCGGCGGCCGACACGACGCCGGCGGACGCGGCCGTGACGTTTTCGTGACGCGCGCTGAGTCCTGCGCCGTGAATCTCGTGACGCAGCGTATCTTGTAAACTTCGGCGACGGAGGATGGTGGCAGAGATAGACGCGCTGGCGGCCTGTAAATGCTGCGTAGAAGGTGATTTGTGAGACTGTCCGGTAGGCAGCGCTGTTTTAAACAGAGACGCTGCTGTGCGTCGTTTTTTAATGGCGCTTCGATTGGTTTAATCATACAGGGCTGCAACCTCCCACGCCGATGGTCGTGGCTTGCGACGAAAGCCTTCCTTTCTGCCGGCGCCGAACCCAGATTTACGGCGGGAAAATCCTGCGCGCGAACCGAACTAAAGAAGCGACCTCGGAATACGCGCTGCCGTATTGTCAAGTGTAACTTTCAGCCGTGTTACGGGTCTAGACCCTACCGCCGTTTTACTAGGTTCTTGTGTACTCCGTGTGGTTGTGTGCATGATCTATAGCTGGCGAATCGCACACAAACTTTTCTGGCTTATTTCCTGAAGAACAGGAAAAACGGAATTTACTGGCGCGAGCTTGGCATGACAGGACAGGATCGGTGAGTAATCGTTTTGTCCGGTGCAGACCGCAAAAAAATGACAACCAGCTGGCCCCAATAATTTGTTGCCCTCGCGGCCACATATTGTGGCCGTAACGTTCTTACTCAAAGAGATCTTCCCAGAGTGACGCCACTCATTTTCTGTTCCGTAGAGATACGCCGTCAAAAGAAAACTCGAAATGGACAGCATGCGATTGAGGTTACATTGTAAGGAAGATTGAGGTCTAAAAATCGGAGCTTTTCCAGCATCGCTTTTGAATGACGACCAATCCTCATTGGCACTCTCGCTTGCCTCATATTTGAACATTTAATATCTCTGCTCTTATACTGTGGAAGCCGATGAATGGCGTTTTATTCCTTCTTCTGTGAAACGGACAGACAAGACCCACGTTTCCCTTGGAATAATGTAGCGGATGTTGTGTGGGCGGTGAGAACGTTTTACTCGTGGTACATAAACCATGCGCGAGGAAGCAGCCTGGGGCGGCCGCTCCGAAAATCGAGCAGATCTCGTGCATTTACGCTCCGTCGACCCCTGCATTCGGGGAAACGAGGTGCGGTTTGACAGTCCACTTCCACGCGGCCGGCTGCCATGCACCTGTCAGCGCCAGTGGCGCGACTAACCGTCTGAGGACGTAGCGTGCTGGCGGGGCGGAGACTGTGGCCTCCACAGTGTCCTGCTGGGTAGGCCAGCAGTGGACCGCCAGGCTGCCGCGCCGGACCCGACAGTCGCGGCTCTCGAACTTATCGAGGCTTCGTGATCTGACCCGACCTGTCCTGGAGACGGACAGGTGGGGCTACCCGGCTCACATCACTTACAGAGCTTACACACACTCCCGACTCGGCGGCTGGACTCGTTCTGAGCTGACCTGGCCCGATCTGCCCTGAAGGCCGGTCTGGGTCAGGACCCCAGCTGATCCGCTCGGGTCGGGTCACCCTCGGCGCCCTCCCGACCCGGCTGCCGGACTCAGGCTCGGCCGACGCGGCCGTTTGAACGCGGCGCTAACGGACCGCGCTAAAGATCCGGCCGGCACGCGACGACAGCGGCGGCGGCGGCGGCGACGGCCAGAGCAGGGGCCGCCGCCGCCGCCGGCTACAACGTCCGCCCGAGATAGGATCGGCGTCCGCGGCGGCCGGCGCCACGTCCCGCCACCGGAGATCGATACGGCGACGGTCGCGCCGGAGGTGAGCCGGCGACCTTGCCGCGCGCCGCCGTTTAAACGGCCGCCGGTTGCACCCGACCGCTTGCAGATCGGCCGCGGACGCGCTGTCGGCGTCGCGGCGGCGCGGCCGTTTGAACAGCGCCCGCGGCGGCGGCGGCGGCGGCGGCGCGGCGTCACCGGCCGGCGGCGGCGGACCCGCCGCCAGACGGTGCGCCGCCGCGGCGCCCTGGCGGCGGCGTGCCGCACTACCGGCCACTCGGCCAGCGGCGGCTGGCGCGGCGGCGTGTTGCGCGGGTGCCAGTGCCGGCGGGAGTGTGGCGGCGGCAGCTCCGCGGCGACAGCGACGCGCACGGCGAGGCGACGCCGCGGCCGCTCGACCTGACCGCAGCGCGGCGCCGAGCGCAGCCGGCCACGGGGCGCAGCCGGCCGCCGGCGCCGTTTCAATCGAGAGCCGGTTTTGACGGACTCGCGTTCGCGAGCGCCCGGCGCGGCGCGGCCGCGTGGCGCTGCGGCCGCCGCCGCAGTGGGCCGACCGTCTGCCGCGGCCAGCATGCCGACCGGTTGCAAGGTAGGTCAGAGCTGGGCGGTCTCGCTCTCGCTGCCGAGCCGGCCGTGACCGTGGCTGGCGGTGGCGGAAGCGCCCTTGAATCGGACAATGCCGTTTGGCAGGTGCCCCGGCTGGCAGGCGATCGCCGCCTGGCGCTCCTGACTCATGGCCGGCGTGAGACTCATCCAGCGAAAGCTTCTTAGGAACCAGTTCGTATGCCCGGGTACTTGAGGTGTGTTCATATTCCTTCGACGCATACCCGTACAGAGCGCCGCCTCGCGGCGGCGTAAGTCGCTGAAGTGGCGATGACCTCTTGGGCG